>CAKALU010067126.1:0-41056 GCA_916700995.1 Hozukius guyotensis | reverse complement strand
GACGCTGTCTCACCTGCAACCCTCAAACACTGTGCAGACCAGTTGTCTCCAGTGTTTACAGGGATTTTCAACACCTCCCTGGAAATCTGCAGGGTGCCGGCCTGCTTCAAAGCCTCCACCTTCATCCCGGTCCCCAAGAAGCCAAGGATCACAGGTCTTCAGGATTACAGACCCGTCGCCCTGACCTCTGTGATTATGAAGACCTTTGAACGCCTTGTGCTCCACCACCTAAAGACTATCACCAACCCCCTGCTGGACCCACTGCAGTTCGCCTACAGAGCCAACAGATCTGTAGACGACGCAGTAAATTTAGCCCTCCACTACATTCTCCAGCACCTGGACTCCCCTGGCTCCTATGCCAGGATCCTGTTTGTGGACTTCAGCTCCGCATTCAACACCATCAGCCCAGCTCTGCTACAGGACAAGCTTTCCCTGCTGAGCGTGCCTGACTCCACCTGCAGGTGGATCACAGACTTTCTAACTGATAGGAGTCAGCACGTAAGGCTAGGGAAGCAAGTCTCCGACACCCAGACCATCAGCACCGGTGCCCCCCAAGGCTGCATTCTCTCCCCACTGCTCTTCTCCCTGTACACCAACGGCTGCACCTCCAGTCACCAATCTGTCAGGCTCCTTAAATTTGCAGACGACACCACCCTCATCGGCCTCATCTCCGAGGGTGATGAGTATGCTTACAGATGGGAGGTTGACCATCTGGCATCCTGGTGCAGCCAGAACCACATGGAGCTGAACGCCCTGAAGACAGTGGAGATGGCAGTGGACTTCAGGAGGAACTCAGCCCCTCTCCCCCCCCTCATCCTGCGCGGCTCCCCAGTCAACACGGTGGAGTCGTTCCGTTTCCTGGGCACGACCATCGCCCGGGACCTCAAGTGGGAGCTAAACATCAGCTCCCTCATCAGTAAGGCTCAGCAGAGGATGTACTTCCTGCGGCAGCTGAAGAAATTCAACCTGCCACAGACCATGATGGTACACTTCTACTCGGCCATCATCGAGTCCATCCTCACCTCCTCCATCACCGTCTGGTTCGCCGCTGCCACCGCCAAGGACAAGGCCAGACTGCAGCGGGTCATCCGTGCTGCAGAGAGAGCTATCGGCTGCAACCTTCCCTCCCTCCAGGAGCTGTACACCTCCAGGACCTTAAGGAGGGCAGGGAAGATTGTGGCCGACCCCTCCCATCCCGGACACCATCTATTCCAGACTCTGCCATCTGGCAGGAGGTTAAGGTCCATCAGGACCAAAACCTCACGCCATAAAAACAGTTTTTTCCCCATGGCAGTGGGGCTCTCCAACACCCCCTCTGCCCCCCTGTGACTTACACACTATTGCCCTGCTGACACTGGCTCTCCCCCTCTTTCATACACTCTAAATATCACCCCCAACTGTATCCCTCTCTCTCCCTCTGATACCTGATTGTTGCACTCCGGCAATATTTGCACTACTTGCACAAACTGTTTATATCATGTTTATTTTTGTTTATAGCTTATTTTGTATATTGTATATTCTTAGAAATTCAATTTTGTTTTTATTCTTATTTTATTATAACGTTTTTATCTATTCTTTTGTTATTGTACTGTTTGACTTGCACCAACATAACCAAAGCAAATTCCTAGTGTAAATCTCTTACACCTGGCAATAAAAACAATTCTGATTCTGATTCTGATTCTGATTCTAAATGTTTCCTGGAATAAGAAATGGATGTGCTTCTACAAAATCATGTTTATCACAAGTTTTTAATTGTTTTTGGCTGATAATTACTTTGTTTGAGGAAATGTTTGCATTGCATTTGGATGTTGTGCCCTCCTAAATTACATAGTATAGATACTTTATAAAACTGTCATTGTCATCTGTTCTTTTTTTAAATTTGGAAGTTTGTTGTTATAGCATTTTAAAGTACAATGTACTTTTGACATGTTTTCATGTAGTGTTAATCTACGGAAGCTCAGGTCCGACAAGATTAAAATTAAATCATATCAAAATGTAAATATTCAGACAACTGTACCTTTTATTTTTAAACAACTCTCTATAAAAAGATAGGCCCAAATGATCAACCCTGGCCAAAAAACAGAGCAGTAAAATGTTTCAGTCAATAGGATGTTACATCCAGAGCAGAGGGCTGAACATTGAAAATTTGCTCGTCATAAAAAAGTATTTTTTCTATATGTCCTTCATTAGAAATTAGCTGATATCAAGACGTCATTTAAATTCAAATCTACAAGTGCAATTTCATTTAGAAATTGAAAATAAAAAGTCAATATTCAATTACATAATCATAGTACTTTTGTGCTTTGGAATACACAAACATATTTATTAGTAGAGTTCTACTTCTATTTAAATCAACTTTAATCTTGTCTTACATCACACACATCTAAAATGTAATTTCAATTTGATAATTTGACTTTAAAATAGGCAATCTTAGACTTCAGTGAGTCTACAACAATATACATATTTTTGAATGAAGCTCGAAAGGTATTATCATTTTCAACGATAACTATTTTGCTGGTGTTATTCAACACAAAGTACTTCTAATACATTTGGGGGAAATTGATGACGCTGCTTTAAGCTGGAGTGCACCAGCGTCTCACATGTCATTTTAGAGTCCCATTATGTTCATTCTCTCTGCAGAGCATCACTGGTATTATCTCTCCCTCCCCCTCTTCCTCCTCTCCAATCTTTAATTTCTGTCCATCCTCCAGGGCCCAAGAGAGTCATGCCATTAGCACAACACACTGCCCGGCTAATGGTTGTCCAGTTTCCGCCGTGTCCACTTCATGACGGACGCCCCATTTATGCTGTTGCCCCTTTGAAGGTATAAGCGTTGGATAATCTCACTCCTCCTCACTGACCCTCAGATGCCGAGCATTTCCAAGCCCAATAGTGTAACATTGTAAGCCTATCATCATATTGACCAACATTTTTTTCCTAATCTCTTTATCCTAAACAAATAAAATATCTTAAACGTCCAACAAAAGCTAAACAAAGCAAAAGTGGTTGCAGGGAGAGAGACAGAGCGACGCACGGGAAGCTGGGCCTTTATATCCGGTGGAGCACCGGGCCCAGGTGCTCCAGATCTGACGGGGATTCCAATCAGCTCCTTAAACACAACACAGGCACGTCACTATTAGGTCGCATCTGCAGACAAGGAGGGGCCCTCACACTGTCAAAACTAAAAGCCAATCAGCTCTTTGATCAGGCGCGAGCCAGGCGTTTCCCATAATGCCCTGGGTCTTGCAGTCGGTGGAGAACAACTGCGGCGCCTGGCTCTAAAAACTGCGGCCGCCTCGATCTCGTGAAGTTATCGTTGCCCACGTGTGCATGACGTCAGAGCAAGTCGGCATCAAGTCGGACACAAATCTAACCGGCATGCATTGCGCAGCGATCGCCGGTGATCGATTCCGCGCAGGCCTGGCTCATCTCGAATGAGCCCAATATACCACCCATAGCTTGAGAACTACTATTGCAAAGGTGTACCATATTTTTCTCACAAACTAATCAGAGCAGACTGGGCTTTTTCAGGAGGGGTTCTTCAAGAGACAGGCGCTAAAACGGAGCGTTTCAGACAGAGGGTGAATACAGGTATATTCAGACAGACAGTATGAGGAAAATAATGTATTTTTGAACATTAAAACATGTTCTAGTGGAAACCCAAAATACAAGTATGAACCTGAAAAGTAGCATGATATGTCCCCTTTAAAGTTGCAGGCTGGAAAACCAAAACAATAAGCTAAAAGACACTAAAATGCTCCATAGAAGTGAGAGGAACTAGAGTTGGGTGATAACTCTTTTTTGGGTTCATCACTATAAGCAACCCCTTGTACATACAGGTAATCATGTGATCCATTGTTAATATAAAAATATTGATTATAGCAGCTTTAAATAAACCAAATCTTATCTCATCACATTGTGTGTTGATTAATGTAACTGACCCAGTCACCATGACAATAATGATTATCTTTCATGAAGTTTAACAAGAATTTAATTGGGGTTTTTTCACATTATATTGAATTTGCCCAAAATTTGATATTAAAAAGAATATTTTATTTGGATAGTGGTGATGAGAATATAAGAATCACATTTGTCAAACTTAACCATTTTCTCTGTATGTATATTAGTCATACTGTTATGTTAAATTATCAAAAAAAAATGTTTTTATCTTGAACCACACATCAGAAACATCAGAAATAAAGACCTTTTGAATATATATATATTCATTACACACAGTTTTATTTTCATTAAAGGGATCCAAGGCCTTCACAAAAGGGTTGACTCTTGGTAGCTATACAGTACTAACACGACACACAACGACAACAGAAACAACACAGAGGACTTGTGTGAACGAGTGAAAAGACAAATAAATAAGAGCTGAAAGACATTTTCATATGAGATTAAACTGAGATGCATCAACAAAACCAATAGTCAGAGGAAAGTGAGCGGAGACTAAAACCCCGCAAAGTACAGCAACGCTTTTTGTACAATACTCAATTAATGTCTGCAAGTAGCTGATTGTATATAGCGGCTTATTTTTGGTCATGCACAGTTGATGATGTCATTGCTATTGTATTGACAGTGTTGCATTAATTTCACAGTTTTTCCACTTTTTATCTCCTCTACCTCCAGCTTTGATTGTCAGTCTCCGAAGTGTTTGCATTTGATGGATTGAAGGCAGCCTCTGTTTGTTTGCTGATGATGCTTGATTGTCACTGGCTGATAGATATGGTTCATTATTGCCAATCAAAGTACGTATCACTGCAAAATCTGTTATGGAATTGCTTCTGTTTTTAAATAGATCAGATACAAAGTCCTCATATATATACTGTATATATAAAACAAAGAGAAAATCTAATTGCTTTACTGAAGTTTTTGGCAAAAGGTAATCTGAGAAATGTGTAAATGTCATATTTGTATGTTCAGCCTATAGTATCAGACAATATCTGACATCAATATTGACATGATGCGTCCGTAATGATATTGTTTTTGTGCTTTTGGGGATGATTTGAGTCCACAACGTGCTACATTCTTCCCTCCAATAACATTTGACAATATTCCACAGTTATCTTCATCATACACATGTCTGTACAAAAATATGCAGTATCAGTCTTAGTGTAATGTTGCTGGCAGGGTAGGCAGGATTTACTTTTTTTATGGTTTTAAGTTTTAGTAAAAGTGATTGCCATAAGCAAGTCTAAAATCTTCACAGTAGCCTCACACAGCTTATGCTTAGGGAACAAGCTCGCTATCACAATATCATTGAGCTGCTCAAGTAACAAGAAACCGTGGTTACACTTCACAATACAGACATCTGCTGGCATTTACTTAGTACCACTGAATCACTTGTTACTGAAGTGTTTCTGTGTGGTAGAATTATAATCATAACCCGCCATTGGCTCAACACGTATGAGCAGAAAATCCTACTTTTTCTACTTTTGATATTTGAAAACTTCAAGGCTACAGTTCAAGAAGCTCTTTTTAAATAAACTTGGAAGACATTTAAAGGAACAGTGTGTAAGATTTCGGGGGATTTATTAGCAGAAATGGAATATAATATTCATAACTACATTTTCATTAGTGTATAATCACCTTAAACTAAAAATCATTGTGTTTCCATTAGCTTAGAATGAGCAGTTTATATCTATATAGGGACGGGTCCTCTTCACAGAGTCCGCCATGTTTATTTTGCATTTTTACATTACCCGAAGGCCACTGTAGTTCTCTGGCATGCTTGTGAAACTGCAATAACGTGAGCCGCAGAGTGCAAAACCGTGGCAACGCCAGCCGCCGTCTGACTTCCGTGTGTTATTATGGTAAGGATGGCCTCTGAGTGAGGTGAACGGCGTTACCACGGTTTTTCACTCGCAGGCTCACGTTACCGCAGTCCTGGGAAGGGAGGAGTGAGCGGATGGGAACTCAGTTGGTTGCAATCTGCAACCACACCACTAGATGCCACCAAATCCTACACACTGTACCTTTTAAGTTTATGGGCCGAGAGCTCGTAGTAATCGGGTCGACTTTCTGAACTGTTTATAATTCAAACCTCTTCTGCCGCCTCTATGGATAAAATTTGTTAAAACGTATGTAACAAAATGATCTAAGCTCAAAAGTCCACAGAGCTTTCAACCACATCTCACAGTGTATTTAGAGGACAGACAAGTTCTCATTTTTTTTATCCAGAGTACATTTTCTTTTTCCCTGTATTTTTTGGATCATGAAACTTTCAGTCTAAGTAAAAGCCCAAATATTTGACACAATAAAATATAGTAAAACTTTTGAAGGGCCCGGCGCTTCTCCAACTATCGGGTAATAAAAAGCACGGTTGCATCTCCACAGACGGTGTAACCTAAACCCTAACTTAAGCCTGATCCTAATCCTGACTCTAATTTAATTCTAAACACACCTCAAACTGATCCTATTTCTAATCCTGACCTCAGCCCTATGATTAACACTATCCAAACAAAAAAAGTGCAACCTGATAATACTAAGCAAATACCAGTATGACCAGAGTACTGTCGAGTGCAACCAAAGCTGCTCTTGGCTGAATTTGTAAACATTTAATGCATTTCAGGGGTCTGCAACTCATTGAGGCCCCCTCTATAGCTCAGTCCTGTGCTTCCTTTAAAACCCGTGTGTCCCCCATATTGTTTTCTTGACACTTTTTTGTTACATGCCCCTTTTTTTCGTTCTTCTTTTGTTGGCAGCGATTGTCTGTTGATCACTGTAATCTGGCCCAGTACTGACCCAGGTTATGACTCATGCTCTGCTGCTCAGCTCCTGGAACCTGGACCGGCACTGAAACGCCGGGTGATATGAGCCCTGAAGAGAGGGAGAAGAAAGGTTTCATTTCAGCAAGCAGTCAGAGGTAACACACACAGACGTAAAGTAAATGTCTCCACCCCTGTTGAATAAACCCATATCCAGCTCAGAAACACTCACCGGTGTTGGAGTTGGCCGAGGACGGAGTCTGCAGATGAGGGGAGGAGTACGCCGATGAGTCAAAGCTGCGCGGGGTGGAGGGGGATGGAGGTAACATGCAGGAGTAGGAGGAGGCCGACTGGGGAGGAATAGACTGAGAGTGGACATAAGAGTGGAAGAGAAAGATTTGAGTTAGATTTATATTGAAACACAAAAATACATTATCTAACCTTTTTAAAAGTTGTATATACAACAGCCATTGCTGTTTACTACATCTTGTATTGTGAAGGCAGTTTAAAGTGGTGACAGTATGGCTTCAGTTTGACCACATGGAGGTGCCAGAGTAGTGTTACTTGGGTAAAGCTTTGCATTACATATGCAAAATGATTTCACTTATTGTCTGATATTTATGTTTGGCTTGTTCTGCATTTTCTTCCTCCATTGATACTTTGTAATTTTAAATATTTTTTTTATTATTGTGTGTGGGCCAAGTTATAATAGTTTTACATTTTTATTTAATTTTAGTTGTTTTTAGTTTAGGTTCAGTTTTTCAGAAAGGTTTAGTTTTCATATATTTAGTTTTACAGTCGTTTTTATTAGGGCCAGCTATAATGTCTCAGACGTATGTAGCTACATATACATACAAAACACATGGTGGGGGAACTGAATGGCCATAATATTAAATGTTTAATCTTTGCGAAGCAGTTGTGACACAGCGCCATCTCCTGGAATGTCAAGTCCGTTCAATGTCTGTGGTTCAATAAGAGAGTTGTGATATATCATGGGTAATAAAACTGAAATTAATTCATTTTTATTTATTTTTTTACCCAGGAAATATGGTTTCAATTTAATTTTAGTTTTGCTTAAAGGATATAATTTTTATGTAGTTTCAGTTTACTAAGAATATTTTTCACTGCCTATTTTAGTTTCAGTTTACTATAATAACTCTGGTGTGGACGCCTGGAGGACTAACCTAATGGGGGTATTTAGCAAAACAAATAAAGACTTACTAAACAAGACACAAACTGAAAAGCCTGCTCACTGTAAATTATGCAGAAAATATTATTTAATGCAAAGATGTTATAATATTATAATAATTTCTGTCTAATGTATCGGTCAAGAAGTTCTGGCACCCGTGCATGACATCTCATATAATAAGCTGGGATGATAATTTGATACAATCAAATGTAGATAATAAACGCTGTGGTGTTTGTCCCCCCCAGGCAAAATATCAGTGCGTTCCAAGCATTAATAAATTTATCTTGTTTACGCAGCTTTGGCTGGAAACCATCTAGTTGATCAAGATTATTCCCAAACAACGACTGGGCCTGTAAAGATCCTTTGACCCCGATGATTCTTTGTGTTCGTCACAGTGAAGCTTCAACACTAAAACTTAGACTGTTAAGAAACCTACTTGATAAACTGATGAATAAAGAGAGCGCTGTAAGTTGTCCCATTACCAACAGGGAGCTTACGAATTTCAATTTTATGGATTAATGGGCGAATCTTTTTATGCTGTATGGATGTCACAATAAACCTAATCAGAATCAAGATTTGATAGATTTTTTTTGACATAGCATCACTTTTTTATGCCTCTATAAGAAAGTCAATATCATATTTAAAATCACTGCATAATTGACATATTTCCAGATTTGCTTCCTTCTGCCTCTTTTCAGCTTTGTGTGTTACATTTAGGTTGCCTTGCACTATTATTATTTTGTATTCTATTTTATTGTATTCTATTTTATTATTATTCATTATTAATATTATTGTATTGTTTTGTATTAAATAATTATATGACATTTGGATAACAACAATATTAAGATTTTTGAGTTTTGTAGCAGTAGTCTTTATTTATTTATTTATTTACATAACTATTTTCATTATTGTATGTTTTATATACACTATAAGTTAATAATATTAATAAGAAAGTCAGTATCATATTTAAAATCACTGCATAATTCACATATTTCCAGATTTGCTTCTTTCTGCCTCTTTTCAGCTTTGTGTGTTACATTTCGGTTGCCTTGTACTATTATTTCATTTTATTTTATTATTATTAATTATTTATTATTCATATTATTATTGTTTTATTAATAAATAATTACATTTAATTTGGAAAACAACAATATGAAGTGTTTTGAGTTTTATAGCAGTAGTCTTTATTTATTTACGTATTTATTTTCCTTATTGTATGTTTTATACCCTTGATGTAAAGGAGTTAATAAAGGGGCTCTGCTCTGTGACGACGACCTGCTTTAGTAAACTTTGGACGGTGCTGATGAATGATGAATGATGAATGATGAAATGTCCAAACCTGGACTCCAGATGAGAAAACTGACAGGGAGCTGTAGCTGGGCAGGGACGACTCAGCCTGACTCAACATGGACCCTGGAGAGAGAGAGAAGACACACACGGAGCGAGACGGTGAGCACACACACGCATTTACACACACACACACACACACAATACAGATGTGCTCTAATTGAGAAACTCTGTTTGCAAATGTCACTCTGAGGTTTGTAATCATAAACAAGTAATATAGCAAATTAATATATAAATCATAGAGAGAAAATGTAAACGCTTGCTTTAGGTATCACTGATGAATGAGCCAATGAACACACATATTGTAATCTTTTGTATCTTGCAGTGTAGTGACCTGGTGTTTACCTGAACTGCTGCCGTGCTGCTGATGATGATAGATGGATGTGTTGAAGGAAGTGGTCAGAGGGGCTTGGCTCTGTGAACAGGAAGTCGCGTTCCCTGACCTCCTTTGATTGCGCAGCTTCTCCTCCCGCCTCCACTTGGCTCTTCGGTTTGAGAACCACACCTGTCAATCAAAGAGCCTCTTTATCATGACCGTCTACATGTTGTACATTACAGGTTGAGCATCAGAGGTAGAACAACTTATCTCACCTGTATCCTGGCCTCTGGTAGATCAATCTTGTTCGCCAATCTCTCCCTCGCAAAGACATCTGGGTAATGTGTCCTTTCAAACTCTGCGGAAGATATTAACTAATGTCAAACACGCAGTGTGAGTCTTAATGGAGGATGACAGGACCACTGGGGGAGCAGCTCGCCTGATAGCCCTTGCTGCGTGGTGTTAACATGTTTTTAATTCATCTGTTTACGTGAGAAGAAAGCTTTACGTAGATTCAAATGGAAATCAATTCTAATCACCTATTAATTATCCGATTATTTTTGACAGATTTTTCTGCATATCGAGTAATTACTGCTTAAGATCAGCATCGCTAATTATCATGTCATGGAATACTGAAATCCAGGAAGCTGAGATGTATCCTTACAACCATATTTGAAATATTTATCTGTTGCACTTTGTATAAATGATTTATCGTTGTGGAACACGCAGGAAGTTCAAATCAAGTTGAGAAGCAGCCTAAGCACTTTATTTCAAAGTAGGCTGACCAAAATTAAAATAGCTTTTCATTTTGTCATCATTTATTCTCTAAATTTGGAGTATCTAAATGTGGCGTTGTATCTCACTTATCAGCATAGGCTTATTAATAATATGATCAGTGTTACTATGACTTATTGTGTATAACAGACACAGAAGCTTGAGGTTAGTTAATTACTGACTCAGCAGTGAGTTTGTATCAATGAGACTTTCTCTATCAGAGTATCATTTCTCATTGTGGCAGTTAATTTAAAGTTGACAAACTGCTGACATTTTTGTTGTTGACAAGTCTGAACGAGAATACGCCTCGCCCTCTAACTGACAGTCTGAGTCATCCTAATGAACTCTGATGGAGACTTTATAGATTTAACTGTCTGCACTTCTGATGCTTAACATTAGTTTAGCATGTCGATAAAATGCCAACAGAGAAAACAAATCAGTTAAGACAGAGTTGGTTCCATCTGAAAAGGCAGCAGTTTTTTTTATATAAATATATAAATTATATAAACATATAATACTAACAGGTTACCAAAGACTTAAGTTGCCACTGGTAACACATGGTTGATAAACCCATATTGCACAGCGATGGCTCTATGAATTAAGTCTGTCTCACAAATTGTTCTAATTGGCTTGGTTATAATTGGCGTCTGTGTGTCAACACATGATTGTTATTGTGCCTCGGCCGTGCACTGAGGTCAGTGTACCTCATTAATGTCATTTGCACGGAGTGACCACAGCGATACGTTTCCACTCGGCTGCACAGTGGACATTGCGTCCTTATTTAGCTCAGGGGCCTGCTGCAGCCACATCCAGTCAAGGGTGGCTTTCTGATCCCTCTCAGCGGATATCAGGCTGCGAGGGCCGGATCTCGCTGCATAATACAACCACAGTAATGATGCATTATCAAAACTCTGCTGTACACGCTGCTGCGGGCGTTTTTGGAGCAGATCAGGAATATTTGTAGAGTTGAGATTAAGGATAATTTGCATCTGGGAGTGATCATGGGTGGCACTGTTTGCTCTCCAATGCGTGGATTGATCAAACTCTAAATATTTCCTTCCCTGATTTTTACCAAAAAGCTGTAAACAAGGTGTAAAGACTATAATCCAATAACAAAGGTGTTGGCAAGGGGGGAGGAAGCAGCAGGACGAGCTGCGTCATGACACGCTCTGGTCTGGCTGGTACCCACGGAGGGCGGCGATTGGCTGAAGAGCAAAGAGAGAGCATTGCGTGCGTGCTCGCGTGGCCTGACCTTTCTCCAGAGCCTCGATCTGCTCCTGCGTGAAGCTGGTCCTGTTCCTCTGCAGCTTCCTCTTGAGCTGCAGCCTCAGCTGAGACTCCTCGCCGTCGTCCCTCTCCACGGGGACTCCTCCCCCTCTGCCCGTCCCTCCTCCTCCCCCCGCCTCCCCCCCCATGCTGCCCTCCGTGTCCAGCAGACAGCCCTCAGACACTGGAGAAGAAAGGTGACAAAAAGAGACGTGGGAGTGTCAAGAAAAAATTTCAGAATGTGCAGATTCATGCGTTGAGCTAACAGGAAGTTGGCGAGACAGCCACAAGTGGCTTTTAAAATGGTTTAAAATTTGGTGACCTTTAACTGATGACCTCTGACATATGTTGAAAACCTCCGCTCACCTGTGCTGTGTTGCGTCTGAACGCTGGTGGGGTCATGGTACCAGTTGTTAGGCCCGCTCCAGTTCGAGCCGCTCTGCAGGTTCAGCATTGTTAACTTCTCATACATGCTACGAGCGTCTAAACAACCATGAGGAGAAATAAAGGAGTCCCGTCCTGTGCGTGTCCGCCCCTGTTTACTGTCACCTTTGGCTCCTCTCTCCCTCCTTCGATCCTCCAATCCTTCCTCCTAGAGGACGGGGAGGATGGGGGGGGGGGGGGTTAAGGGAAGGAACGAAGAGGAGAAGGAGAAGGAGGGGTTCATATCGCATGAGTTCACACATGGTCGGCATTGTGGCGAATTAGCCTCATGATGACAGACAGAAATGGAGTTAGTTACATGGCCGCTGTCGTACCGTGTGTGTGTTATACATTGGTATGCTAGTATACCATGGGGAGCGAAGGTACATTAGAAGCCACTCTGAAAGCCATGACATTTATTATGCTACTTGCTTTTAGCTCTTCTCGTCTTTGCTGGTAAGCACGAGCTTGCATGTTCACATATATGCATGAAAAGACATGTAAACCGGCATCGCACACACACACACACACACACACGGCGGCTTCATGAACAAAATCTCCCCAACATTCGAACCAAACCCATCTTTAACGGAGACATTAATTGCTCAAGTATGTCCATAAGCATCATTATCTGCCTGAATAAATATATGTGTAAGTCTAAATGAATGAAACAATGAAACTTATCTTAAATGACCCTTTTATTTTAGAAATTTCCTCTTCGGAGAGGAATGCAACGCCAAATCTCACAAACTACCGCAGCAGCACGATGTCAAAGGTCAAACTTCATTCATTTGGGTGAAGCAGCCCCAAAACAACAATTCATTCATCTGATTTTCAATTAAAATCCAGAAATCATCCTAAGAACGTCAAAGTAACTTGTCGTCCATCCCTAAGTCCACATTAAAGATCTCGGCGCAGAACGACGCCACATAAAAAAGCACTGAAAAGACTAGATATTTTTTGGCAAACTTACCCAAGTGTCCAGGTGAAATGATGCGGCGGCGTCCTGTGCGTTACTTTCCTTCCTCCGTGGACCTTTATTCCCCTGTTGTTCCCCCTACGTCCCCTTGTTCTCCAGCTTTGTTGACAATAACTGTGTGTGTGAGTGTAAAGGAGAGAGTAGGAGAGAGATGGAGAGAGTTAGACAGGGTGAGAGAGAGTGAAAGAGGGAGAGGGGGGGCTCTGGAGAGAAATGCGTCTGCGGGCACTCTTGTCCTCCAAGCGATGGAGAGAGAGAAAGAGAGAGAGAGAGAGAGAGAGAGAGAGAAAGAGAGAGAGAGAGAGAGCGAGAGAGAGGGAGCCACCGAGGGGTGACAAAGTGAGTCAACATCAGTGTCAAGTTTGAACTTAATGCCAGCGAGAGGAGGAGGGGAGGCCGAGAGAGTGGAGCATAAAGCACAGATAATGGAGAGATAGTGGATGATAAATAGATGATGGAATTCAATTTTAACCATACATTGCGCATAAATACGAAGTATAATCAGCAGTCAAGTGTGTTCGTTTTTCACACAAACACATGTGCAACCAGTCAACTGATATTATTAGATTAAACTTATTGTTCACACTAGCAATAACTCATTTTCATTGATACTCATTTGGATGTTTTAAAACTTTGATAAAGCTTTGACATGTTTACATGTTGCATTGTATTAATATATTGTAAAATACAGCATTCAGCTACTACACACAGAAGCATTTATTTTTAGGCAAGAATAGAATATGAATCATTATGATATTATGATGAAAAAGATATTATTATTATATTGATTTTTCTATTCATTAAAATCTGTTTAAGCCACCGAAGCTTTATACATCACCGTAAAACAAATGTATGTATAAGAGATATTTCTCTGTAATGATAAGTAGTAATATTAGGCTTAATAATATATTATTGTATTTTTCTATCTGTTTGAGCCACTGATATGATGTCACACATCAAAAAACATGTTAATATTAGACTTAACAATACATTATATTATTGATTTTCCAAACTATTTGAAATTATATGACAAAGACGGATGTTATGTTACAAAAGATCATGGTAATTAATCATTAAAACTTCTTTATAACCATATAGGTAAATAAGAGCAATATTCAGAATATTGATAACTGGTTTCATTGAATTATTATTATTTAATTTGATGCACTAATGGGATCAAAAAGATGTTAATGTCTAAAAATATCATATTTAACCCTATTGAATGGCCAGATATTTGTTTGATAAAAATAAGTAATAACTGATTTAGCAAACAAAACCTAAATATTTTCATAATATAGCACAATAAAATTAAATTATTTTTATGGACAGTATCAGTTAAAGATGC
Organism: Hozukius guyotensis; assembly: GCA_916700995.1. Lineage (NCBI taxonomy): Eukaryota > Metazoa > Chordata > Actinopteri > Perciformes > Sebastidae > Hozukius > Hozukius guyotensis. The sequence continues at coordinate 26,707 of CAKALU010067126.1, read as the reverse complement.
CATTTTAGAAAAAAACAATTTAACTGTTTTCATTATTGATTAATCTGCCGCCTTATTTTTTGATTAATTGACTAATTGTTTGGTCCATAAAACTACAGAAAATATTGAAATATTTTCTGGAAATTGCAATTTCATGGCGATCAGTCCAAGACCCAAAGATTAATGTACAATAATGTAAGAAAAAGCAGCAAGCTATCAGATTTGGCTGCAAATGATTGGTATTTTTTGTTTGGAAAAGTATTGAAACGATGAATCGATTATCTAAATAGTTGCTGATTATATTCTGTTGATCACCTAATTGATTATTTGACTAACTAAAGTTTCAGCTCTACGTTAAGCTTGGCTTCTTTTCTTTATCGGCTATTTGATCTTGTGCTCACATGAACTGAGTTATTTAATCCCATCAGTATTTTAGGCCTACAGTGCTGTAAAGGTGCTGTAGGTGGGCAGGTAAAGTTCCCACACTTTATTTCTTAACACAAGGGTGAAAATATGCACATAGGTTGAGCAACAGCCTTCCAAGAGCACCTGGGTATTGTTCCCTGACTACAGAGGTATTGTTCTCCTCCTATAAGACACTGAGCTTAAAGCTACGGGACAATAAACAAAGGCATTGTCTGGCACCATACAGAAACCCTTGGCGATAGACACACAAGGTCTGATGTGAGGCGTAAGTAATGACGCAGGTATGACGGTATGTATGGTGGAGTCAAAGAGCGAGAGCAGAGTAGAACCGGGGTTTAAATTTATCTCTTTGCAGCGGAGGGGAGAGAGGAAGAGAGAGATGGAAGATGGAAGCGGGGAGAGATAGAGAGAGTGAAGAGGAAGTATGTGACTTTGGGGTGGGTGTTGGGGCTTGGGGATGGGGAGGGTGCCAGCTTGTTTTATTTCCGGTTGACAAGACTTTGCGCTCCCTTTCTCTCTGTCGCTCCCTCTCTCTTTCATACTATGCTATTCTTTCTCCGCTGCCCCCATTGCTCCGTCCCCCCCACCCCACCCCACCTCTTTCTCTGTTACTTTCCTCCGAGACGTGCCTCGGAGAAAGGAAAGGACTTGACAAGTTCAAAGGTAAAAAGGAGTAAAAAACAGTGCTGGAAGAGGCATTAAGTAAAAGTACTAATAACACACTATAAAAATACTCCATTACAACTAAAACACCTAAATTTCAACATTTAACTTAAGTAAAAGTACAAATGTGTTATCAGCTAAATGTACTTTAAGTATCAAAATGTGTGTTCATTATGAAGAATGACCACATATCATTACATATATTATATTATTGCATTATTATTACTCCTGTGTGCAGTTGCTGAAGGCTGTATTTTACAATATAGCAATACAATACAATATAATAGCAAATGGACAATTGTCAAAGCTTTATCAAAGTTTTAAAACATCCAAATTAGGATTATTATACATAAACATATAAGCAGCATTTTAATGTTCATAGCTGGAGCTCATTTAGACTATCCAGTGTTGGGTAGCTTCCTCTTTTACGATGTAGGGCTGCAACTAACCATTATTTTCATTGTCGATTATTTTCTTGATTAATCGATTCGTTGTTTGTTCTATAAAATGGCAGAAAATTGGTGAAAAATGTTGATCAGTGTTTCCCAAAGCCCAAGATGACGTTCTCAAATGTCTTGATTCGTCCACAACTCAAAGATATTCAGTTTAGTGTCATAGAGGAGTAAAGAAACCAGAAAATATTCACATTTAAGAAACTGGAATCAGAGAATTTTGTCTTTTTATTCTTAAAAAAACGTTTTAATCAATTTTTGTATTTATCTGTTTTTATAAATTAATCGATTGTCAAAATAGCTGATTAGTTTAATAGTACAACTAATTGATTAATCGATTAATCTTTGCAGCTCTATTAAGATGCTTCATGTGTTACACGATCATCTTATATTTTGTGTGAAATCATTATCTGCATAGATCTGTCAAATAAATGTACAATACAATATTTGCTTCTAGAATATTTAATGTAGTAGACGAAGTATAAAGTTGCAAAAAAAATGCTACCTCAAGTACCTCAAAATTGCACTTTTGTAGAGTAGGCTACTTGTGAACTACTTGTGTGTTACCTGATCTGTATATCTGTTTGTTTCTGTGTACTTGCTGTGGAAACAAATATCCCTCTTGGGACAAATTAATCTAAATCTAAATCTTGAGTAACAAAACTGCTTAGTAAATTTAAAACTAAACCTAAAAACACGATATTATCTTATCATCCCATCCCCCTGTTTTCTAGCTGGTTTGTTTTTCCTTTATTCAGAAATCATTGTTGCATCTTATTGTGTTCCAGTTGTTGGAATGTGGCGTAACCTATGTGATCCCTATGTGCTGAGTGCAATAACGTGTGTGTGTGTGTGTGTGTGTGGGTGTGTGTGGGTGTGTGTGTGTGTGTGTGTGAGGCGGGCGTGCTTCACTGCAAAGATTCATGTAGCTCCAGGACATGCATTTTTTTTAGTGCATCTTGTTAGTTCATTCCTGTCACCTCTCTCTCTCTCTCTCTCTCTCTCTCTCTCTCTCCCTCTCTCTCTCTCGCCATCCCTTGCTTTTTCAGCGCTGAAGGGGGGATGGGGAAGGGGTGGTGAACGGGCCGGGAGGGGAAGGGCAGGGGGGGGCGGCAGCGGTGGAGGCAGTCACCATGGTTACAATGCCACGACAAATATTCATCAAGTCGTTAAAATAAAAACAAACTGGAGTGCATTATAATTGCTCTTACTGACTGGATCGTATAATGCGTTCATATATTATGAGTGAGAGGAGCAGAGCGGAAGGGGCTCGCACACAAAAAGACACTATTGGTGATTTTAAAAAAAAGTGATTATCAGCTGACCTGCGGGCAAACACATATGTGACTCACACACCCACACACTCTTATGTGTATAACTTCATTTTTCCATTACCTGTTTATGGAATCCCCTATGAGTACTTTCTTGAGTCTCTCCTCTCTTTTCTCTTTGTCCCTCCATCTCTCGCTCTTCCTCTACTGTTGTGTAGCCCGAGGCGATACTGTGATGTGTCCTCCCTCTGTCCCTCCCTCCCTCTCCCTCTCTCTCTGTCCCTGTCACCTTCAATTGCTCTGTGAAACTAGACACACTGCCTGGGGCGGGGAGGCAGGGAGGGAGGGAAGAGAGGAAAAGAGAGAAGGAAAAAGACAGACAGACAGACAGCTTTATAGACACACAGAAGGAATAAACATTTGGTGTCATGTAACAAAAAATAAATACGGGTAACCACAGCCCAGATGTGTGGCACATCCTAAAAAAAACCAAATGAGTTATGTTAATGTTCACAATCCAGCCAAAAACATAAAATACTAATAATTTAGCGTTGGCAACATATCTACCACATCTACCCAATTTAGGACAGTGTTTGACCTTTGACCTGGGTGGTCTATGCTGCGGCTGAATCCTACATGGATGCTCCAGGCCGCTGTTTATCTTGTGTGGGCTATAAACCAGTTGCTTCTCCTTGAACAGATACCCGTTAAACTGGTTTATACTTTTCACCTGGAGCAAGAAACTACTTGTACTTAAGTACTACTTGTCCCTACAACACATAGTAAAGAGCAAAACAGTTAAAGCAACTCCTAAAGAACAGAGGACTTAATTTAAGGCCTATAGGTATAGGTATAATATCAAATAATAACTTTTAGGAAGAATGTCAAACACATGACCTAACTGCATTTATGATTGTTTACATTGGTGTTTTTTTAGCCATAAATTGCTCATAACTGTTGAGTGCAATTGGCAGTCAAGTGTGTCAGTTCATAACACAAACACACCAGACAAAATCACATTATTAGATTGTTCACATTTGAAGAGGCTAATTTTATTTGATCCTAATTTAAATACCTATAACAAAGAGTTGATTTATAAATCCCTGATAAATCTTCTGCAAATTGTTATAGGAAAATAAGAATATGCTATATTTTTTAAGGTAAAAATAAATGATTAACAGCACATTATTATATAAATACCCAATATCTGCTCGAGACATTGATATGATGCATGAGTCAAATGTCAAAAAAGCATCATAAAGCATATAAATAAAGCATATAACTCATATGAAATAACTCAAATAAAACATCCCATATAGGATATAGGCTATAACATGGGAGAAGGCTACTCCTTGTTCACATCAAGTAAACACTCCAATGCAACATAAAAAACAGTTAATATTAAAAACACATTGACTAATTGCATCACTTACCAATGTCTGGGATTGAGTAATAAGAGTACGCTATATTTTTTAGGTAAAAATAAATGATTAACAGCACATTATATAAATACCCAATATCTGCTCGAGACATTGATATGATGCATGAGTCAAATGTCAAAAAGCATCATAAAGCATATAAATAAAGCATATAACTCATATGAAATAACTCAAATAAAACATCCCATATAGCATATAGGCTATAACATGGGAGTAGGCTGCTCCTTCACATCAAGTAAACACTCCAATGCAACATAAAAAAACGTTAATATTAAAAAGACATTGACTAATTGCATCACTTACCAATATCTGGGATTGACTCCTGTATAAACTGTTGTATAAAATACAAAAATGCACATTTGCGCGGACGAAACAGTGAAAGGTACCATTTTATTCAGCACAACAAAAAACGGAAAATGTAGTTTACTTGTGACCAAATCAGGAGGACGAATCTGATTCGTCCGCAGGTTGCGTTCCTTCACTCTCGTTGGCTCAGGTGAATCTGAGGGGGCGGGACAAGAGTTCTGATTGGCTGTGGGCTTAGTTGGGTGCACAGGTAACGTTTAGCCTGGCCGTTAGCCATCTGTTTGTAATCAAGGCGTTTACCTGGAGTTTACTCGGGTTAGCTTGGGTCCGTTAAGGGATTTTGTCGACGTTAAACCTGACAAAATGTCAACGAAATATCAGTTTCGTGCCATTTTTTGGTGTGTAACAGGTGAGTGCCAACCTGCATTTCGCCCCTACCTCATTTTCCCCCCTTGCTCTCGCCATGTCTGTTGTTTCTTTGTTCACCTGTGTGCACTTTTAGCTAATTCAATACATTTTTGTGTCAAAACCAATCAGCTGCATCTGTCACAGAAATCTAATGTGTGTTTCCATCCAGGTATTTTGGCTTCCTATGCCCAAGAATGTGGCCGACCATCGATAGTGGAGAACAGGATTGTGGGAGGAATAGACGCCTCAGATGGAGCTTGGCCGTGGCAGGTGGATATTCAGGTGGGTCCCTATATATGAAACCTTGCAGCCATGTAATATTTTGTAGTATGCCTGTGGGTAGTTATATGTTTCAAGTTTATTTGTCATATGCATTTAAAAGTACAGTGTACAGTGAAATGCAATGAAATATATTTTACCCTGGCTCTCTCTCAGCCCTTAAAATCTATAAATAGTACAGTTGATAAATACTACAATAAATAAGACAATACCTGAGAATAAAATGATAAAACAACCTAAAACATCCATAAAACAATCCACAGCTCTGCATTCATTTAGTGCTACAAGGTTCAAGTCTCAAGTTTATTTGTCTTATGCATTTAAAAGTACAGTGAAATGCATTTTACCCTGGCTCTCTCTCAGCCCTTAAAATCTATAAATAGTACAGTTGATAAATACTACAATAAATAAGACAATACCTGAGAATAAAATTATAAAACAACCTAAAACATCCATAAAACAATCCACAGCTCTGCATTCATTTATTTTATTTATTTGACCTTTATTTAACCAGGTAAAATCAATTGAGAACCAATTCTCATTTACAATGATGACCTGGCCAAGAGGCAACAGCAAGAGTATAAAAACACAGTCCACACAAGCGACACAAACAGCACAGATACAGTACAGTATGACTAACATACAGTTTTGCCATGACAAGACATGAGAAAATGGCTAAAAACAGCATAGGTAAATAAATAGGTCAGAAATTAATAAACACTATGTACAAAAAAAGGTGGAATACTGGATGTTCTTTGTAAAATTGTAATGGAAGAGAGAGAGAAGAATTTAGTGCTACTGTTCAGTAATCTGACTGCCTATGAGGGTAAAAACTGTCTCTGAGGTGAGAGGTCCGAGCTCTAACGCTCTGTAGGCGCTTCCCTGAAGGGAGATAAGAGAAAAGAGTATATATGCTGGATGACTTGTGTCCTGCATGATACAAAGTGCTTTCTTCCTGCAGCGAGTGGTGTACATGTCCTGTAACTGTGGTTAATGGTGATCCAATAATTTTAGATGCTGTTTTCACTGTCCTCATCAGGAGTTTGTGGTCATATGATGTAATGTTGCCAAACCATACCAGTATGCATCCAGTTAAGATGCTTTCTATTGTGGACCGGTAGAAGTTGATGAGGGTTGATGAGGGGTTGATGTGTGGTTTAGTCTAGGTCTTGTTTCCTGACCTGCTGAGAGAGGGGATTTGCTTGTGATGCTGAGGTGACTCACTCTTTTTCTCCCTTCCTCCCTTTCGGCCTCCAGACAGCCAGAGATGGTCATATCTGTGGAGCCTCCATCATCACAGAGAGCTGGATCCTATCAGCCGCTCATTGCTTCGCCAAGTAAGAAAACTCTCCTCAGCTGAGCATCAATCCACTGTTTCTTTTGTGAGCTGCCCTGAGTCATTTTATGGGAATTCTTTGCAGTTTTGTTAAACAGGAAAATCATAGACCAGTTTTGTTCTTTTTTATACGGGGGTACAGGGGGTCTTTAGGGGGAGATAGCAGGTACACAGTAGATGTCACATAAAAGTGGTGTACATCATCTGAAAGCTGGGAACCTGAAGATTAATTTGAGATGCAGCCCAGCACTGTGTCAAGTCGATCTAGTCATGAATCAGAAATAAACATGAGTTAATTATTTAGAATAAATTGTAAAAGTGTATAAGGGTTTAGAACATTATGATAGAAGTATGTGATGGTTATTTTCATGCTCTATTATGTCTCATAAGTTGTTGCAGCAATATTTGGGTTGATTCCATTTGTTACACAAATTTGGTGCCAAGTTTAACCACTTTTTACCACTCGAGAATTGCTAAAACAAATAACCAAAAATCCATCCAAAATACCACATTAAGACACCAAGACCTTGAGGAACATCATAGAAAAAGCCATGCTGTGATTTGGTATCAAAAACTTTTGACATTTGGAGATTTCTGCAAGAGTTGCATTTTTCGATGATTGGATGGCGAGCACATCTGTTCTGGAAACTGCTCAGAAACCCCCTTTTTGTCAGTTTACCCAGGAAAGCCATCCATCCTCTGAATGCCCTAGGTCTGTAGTTTGTGGTTGTAAAGTTTCATGAGGCTGTGATTATCCTAGAGGTCACCACAGGTCATTTTATACAGTGAGATAAAATTTAAAAAGATGGTCTCACTACAATGAAATGGCTACTATGGGGACTGACATCATCACACATGAATACAATTGGGCTCATTGGATCCACAAGAGTCTCAGCTTTACAGTGATACCCAAATGTATGTAATTCCAAGACTGTTTAGGGACCCCAGTATGCAGAAATATTAAAATACATCATTTTAGAATAGGCGAAAATAACACATTTATACTGCATTCAAGAAAACTGCATGTTTTTTTGCCCCAAACTGCATGTGATTATCATAAAGTGGGCATGACTGTAAAGGGGAGACTCATGGGTACCTATAGAACCCATTTTCAGTCGCATATCTTGAGGTCAGAGGTCAAGGGACCCCTTTCAAAATGGCCATGCCATTTTTTTCTCGCTTAAATTTAGCCCAAATTTGGAGCGTTATTTAGCCTCCTTCCCAACAAGCTAGTATGACATGGTTGGTACCAATGGATTATTTTTCTAGTTTCATATGATATCAGTACCTTCACTCTCGCTCTCAAACTGAACCTGCTACAGCCTCTGAAAGACGGGATCGCCTGCAATCCCGCGGGTCTCAGAGGGTTAATATCTTTTTTACCTGTTCAGGAAACTTACCTCCATTATGTTCAACATCTAATTGATTCTTTCAATTGTTAAATTTCATGCAAATAATCACACCAGGAAGAAGAACTATCCCCAAAACCCCTCAAATCCTGCAGACTGTTGGTCATTCATTTGGTTCATTACCTTTCACTAGATGACTGTCTAAGGGCCAAAATCTTGTTAATTTAGTGAGTCTAGATTCTGGTAAACATCAAGCCCATCTCAAGGAGCACTTGCCTGGCATAAAATCCCTTTTAGAATCCCTTTTGTTTCACATTTTAAACCCCTTCCTGATTTTCAGTCTAGCAGGTGTCATTTGGTGTTCCTCCGTCTTCTTTCAGTCCATCCGACGTGAGCCCTTACATCATCTACGCTGGCCGGTACCAGCTGAATGGCATCAACCAGCACCAGTCAGTGCATCGTGTGAGCCGGATAGTGATCCCGTCCGGTTACAATGAGCCTCAAAACGGGAAGGATTTGGCGTTGGTGAAGCTGTCCAGCCCAGTAACCTGGTCCGATTACATCCGTCCCGTCTGCTTGCCTGCCTCTGGCACCCTGTTCACAGGGGACATGCAGTGCTATGTCACCGGCTGGGGGAACGTCCGGGATGATGGTAAGACTTGCTACATTCTTTACATCATCTTAGCATGTGTGCAGATAACTTTTATTTATTTTACAAGTCAACAAAATGCCATTTTATTTTTGTTGGACTCTGCCATGCAAGTGAATGATCCTTTCCCAAAAAAAATGAAGGATTTAAGGGAATAGGAAGTGTAGGTCCAGGAATCAGAAAGTACACAGTAGGCAGAAATCCATTTTGAATGAGTTACTTTCTCTTTCCCATAGGTATCATATACAGTTTTTCTTTCGCCGAGCAATAAACAGACGGCTTATGGAAGCCAGTCCTTTTACAAGCTGGGCTATAATTAAATATTTTATTTTATTGGCTTCCAGTGGAATCGTGCTATGATCAGAGAACACAATCATCAATGTTTAATTTTACATCTATTATTACATACATTTGCCATATAGTAATATATGAATGTTCTTAATTATTGTTTTTATTATTAAGGCTGTCGAAGTTAACGCAAATTTGTTTTAATGCCACAATTTTTTTTAATGCATCAACACAATCAATCTTTCAGAGGTTGTAGCGGGCTCAGTTTTAAAGCTAGAGTGAAGATACTGGCGTCATATGAAACAAAACTGGAAGGAGGCGAAATAACGCTCCAAACTTGCGCTAACTTGTACCCACCAGTCTCCCCTTTACAGACATGCCCACTTTAGGATAATCACATGCAGTTTGGGGCAAGTCATAGTCAAGTCATAGTCAAGTCAGCACACTGACACACTGAGCTGTTGTTGCCTGTCGGGCTTGTGTTTGCCATGTTATGATTTGAGCATATTTTTTTATGCTAAATGCAGTACCTGTGAGGGTTTCTGGACAATATTTGTCATTGTTTTGTGTTGTTGACAAATCTCCCTTTAAGGTGCATTTTGAACAGATGAAAAATGTGCGATTAATTTGCGATTAATCATGGACAATCATTCGATTAATTGCCATTAAATATTTTAATCGATTGGCAGCCCTAATTATTATATTGATAATTATTTAAATTGATATGATATTGATTTCAGCCCTAGAAACATTTCCTCTACAAAGATCATTGTAATATTATACATTTAATGGTGACTGGCAATGTATTCCATTCCTTAGCTTTAGTATATCAATATAGGTATAGGACTTATTTACAACAGATTTGTGCCTAAAATTATTCAATTAAAATCAGTGCAAATGTATCGCAGCAGCTCTCCTCCCGGATCAACAGATACACACACAATAAATAGGAGCAGAAAGAAAAACTCTTAATCACAAAAGTAAACAAAAAAATAACAATTTAGTCACCGTAGCGTGAAATCGTGATCATGCATGGTGAGCAGCTGCTGCTGGTTTTGTTTAGTTAAACAATATCTACATATTTGCAAACACAATACAAATAACTGAGTAAACAGGGTATGTCTATACAAAGACATAAAAGCAATAAAACAATGGATAAAGACAATAAATAGCATGAAACACAGTCAAGATGTACGTCTAAATGCTTTACTGGACAAACATACTAAACATGAACATGTCTTTTGAACCATACTACTCTAGATAGAAGCGAAACAAGCTTACTGACCGCCTGTTTAGTTGCAGAAATTAAGAAGTCTAACACTCCTTTTGTTGTTCCTCCTCCATCCGTCCCCGCATTCCCCTCAGTCCCTCTGGCAGGAGTCGGGACTCTGCAGGAAGTGAAGGTGCCAATCATCTCCCAGAGTTCATGTCAGGAGATGTACCGGACGGACCCGAAGGAGCAGGTGGACATCCTGTATGACATGATCTGTGCTGGATACCAGCAGGGCGGCAAGGACTCCTGCCAGGTACTGTTGGATCAGCTGTTTTGTGCTGCTGTGTTTACATTCACAAATACACGACACGAGCAAAACAAGACGCTGCACTAAAAATAACTTGGATTGCTGCTTCTCTGCAATCATGCACTGTCTAGTTTGTAAGACCTTCCTTTTGAGCACTTTGATACCTCCCAGTGGTGAAAGCTGAACGAGTGTGTGTCGTCTTTTCAGGGCGATTCAGGAGGTCCCCTCGTCTGCCAGATGGTGAATGGGACCTGGGTGCAGGCTGGGGTGGTGAGTTTTGGACTGGGCTGTGCTCACGTAAACAAGCCGGGTGTGTATGCCAGACTGACCTCCTACACAAGCTTCATCACCAACACGGTACCAGAGCTTCAGCTGTACGGCCGAGCTGAGCAGAACTGGTGTGGGAGGGCTGCCATGTTGGTCAGCTGTCTGTCCGCTCTGCTGATCCTGCTCCAGAGGTAGAACACTGTGACAACTGGATTTCAGGGAGGTAGAACGCAAACTAGGCCAAATGAAGGAGGAGATTAATTATATGTGTGACTTAAGTCAGACAAAAGTTATCCTGAATAGTAAAATTAAAAAAACTGTACCGGACGTGCACATGAAGCCATATCGGACATGAAATGTAATATAATCTTCATTTTTTAGAACTATAACTTTGCATCATGATCTTTGAGTAAAAGTAGTTTTGATAGGTTTGTACTTTAAATTACAATTATGAGCTAAATAAATAATGTGTTCTGTATTTGAAATAAATTGTTAATTTGATTCTTAAAATCAGGTCAGTGCTCTGTTCAACTTCTGATAGCTGAGTTTGGAAATGTTTTACAAGTATCGTGTTGTTTATGGATCAAAGTTTTTTTTATGTTTTTATATCCAACTCTAATGCACCCACTTACAAATGTAAATACTAGGGCTGTCACACGATTAACATATTTAATCGTGATTAATCGCATGATGGTCCATAGTTAAATGTGATTAATCGCATATTTTTACCTGTTCAGAATGTACCATAATGAGCGTGATTTATGCTCCTTCGTGACAAGCTAGTATGACATGCTTGGTACCAATGGATTCCTTAGATTTTCTAGTTCTTCACTCTAGCTTTAAAACTGAGCCCGCAACAACTTAAAAAATCGCAAGTTACGTTAATGGCCTAAAGAGATTAGTGGCGTTAAAGCAAATTTGCATTAACGCGTTATCATGTTAACTTTGACAGCCCTAGTTAATACTAAAGCGGCTGCCTTTGAAACAACAAAACATTTTTTGAAACAATTACCTCATTTTCAGAGACATGTGATGACACAGTTTTCTTTATTATAAAGAAAGTGCAGCATGTAGTAATGGTAAAAAAAGACTGCTTGGTAGTGCCTATTAAAAAAAGCTAGCTTTTAAATTAATTTGATAAGTCTTCAGTCAAGGTTTTCATGCTAAAAAAAAAAAAAATCTAACAATCTTTACACAAATCCAAGTGTTGTCTTTAACATTCCAGGCAGGGGAAGGTCAGGCGTCAGGGGGAATGGTATCGGAGAGGATCATGGGAGAGCCGAGTTGCAACTCCTGCTGCAGCGATTCCAGATCAGCTGGAGTCATGCGGTGAACCTCGCTCCAATCAGATAACAGGGAGGCCGAGAGGGGGGCCGAGTCGTAACTGATGGAGGAGAAGGACAAATAGAAAGCATTGAGAGTGGCCCTCTTTTGATCATCAAAAGCCAACACTGAATGTCCAAATTGTCCTGAAAACTACATATATGTATGTCTGCCACTTTGCAGTATTTTTAAGTCCCCCTCCACTCAAATGTGTTTCTTCTTGCTTCTTCATAGGGACGTTTGAGCTTCACAATTCACAATGATGTATGTGCAGAGTTTGATGCTAGAAGGCTGTTTCCACATTCATGCGCTTGAAAAGGGAAAGTTTCTGTTTGCTCACCTTTAGAGCTGCAACAATTAATCAATTAGTTGTCAACCATTAAATTAATCGCTAACTATTTTGATAATGATTAATCCGTTTGAGTCATTTTTAAAGAAAAAAGTCAAAATTCTCTGATTCCAGCTTCTTAAATGTGAATATTTTCTAATTTCTTTACTCCTCTGTGACAGTAAACTGAATATCTTTGAGTTGTGGACAAAACAAGACATATGAGGACGTCATCTCGGTCTTTGGGAAACACTGATTGACATTTTTCACCATTTTCTGACATTTTTTAGACCAAACAACTAATCGATTAATCAAGAAAATAATCGACAGATTAATCGACAATGAAAGTAATAAATCAGAGTTTATTTGCATATTCATTGATTCTGATTTTTTTTACTGAGGGAGAATGAGTCGGTGTAATTTTAAGATAATTGTGTGGAAAAATCACATCAGACACACATTGTTTCAAGCTGTATGTGTATATATATTCTGTATATCCATATCAGATGCATTTTATATGTCTTAAAATGTGTCTGGAGGGGATCTTTAAGAGAAGCCACTTCAAATTTCATCCAGCTGTTTTTCAGTGCTTGGTCAAAGCTCATAAAATACACTTTGCTGCTTTGACACTTTTAAGAGGTAATTTAGAGTGTAGCTTATAGGGAAGCCGCTGCTAAATTGACTGAAACTAAATCATCAAAGGGAAAACGTGAATAGGTTGTGAGACTGGAGTTACACTACACTTAAAGGATGACAATGAGATCTGGTGTTTGCACTTGGTGGGTCGACATGCATAATTGAACTTGAACAATTGCAGCGATTTAATTGTGCCCTTAAAGTACACATGGGTACGGCATGTGAGCACTTATTTGTACTTATCCTTTAACTTAGTTAACTTCTGCTGCATTCACCAGGACGAATCTGGTGTGAAAACATCACAAATATCGTGCAATACCTACTGTGCAGCTGCAGAGCCATGTTTATCTAAATGGCTACCAGATAGTAGTCTGATATGAATGGGTAAAACTTGGGCAGAAAGCATGTTTTTTTTCCCAGTGTTAAACATTGGTTTTATTTGTGAAAGCAGTATCTGAGACTTGCGCTGTATTAGACCTTACCTGTCCCGGTCACAGTGTTGCAGGTCTGTGAGAGACTGGTTGAGAAGGTCATCCAGGTCAAAGCCCACGCCGTACCCAGCCCCGCTGCCTTTAGGGGTGACCGAGAACACCGGAGGTAGAACGTCCTCTACCTGATAAGAGACAAGGGGGAAACATTGGGTCAACTGAACTCTGTATCTTTAAGATCAGTTCAAGGCAAGCAGACGATTGTGACATTTAAGCCTGGTATGTGTGTGCAAGGAAATAATGTTTTTGTATAGAAGCTATAATGAAAGTGCTCTGAATACATATAGCTTCTCTCAGGTAATATGCTAGCTGCAAAAAGCAATAGAATATTTTAGAAGAAAGGCAGCAGAAGAAACCTGAGACACACCTGGGACTTTGAGAGCTGCAGTGTTACTGTATGGATGTCGGGGGCAATGGAGGGCCCTTGCTGTCCAGTATCTGTGAATCCTAAACTGGGATGAGGCTGTGAGGGGACCCCTAAAGCCCTAAAGAGAGGGTGTGTGGTCTGTGGCCCAGATTTCTCTCCCACAGAGGGACACAGCTTCTCCATTGGCCCGGCACTTGCGGTCGAGGGGTTAGGGTGGGAGTTATTTTGGCGTCCGATGTCCACGTTCCCATTCGTCTCTCTGCTGGTTAATGCTGGAGCTTTGGTCAAAAAACTCTCCAGGGGAAGCAGCTGCGACTGAGGTTGAGGGTCAGGCTGGTTTTGACTTTGAGGTTGGAGCTGGGGCTGAAGAAAGCTCGACGGCTGCGGCTTCCTGTTTGGTTGTGGTTGTTGCGGTGGTCTTGTCTCTAATTGATGCCCGTTCCAATTCCCCAAACAGTTGAAACCACTTTGTCCGTTGCTCTCGCTGTGAGGTTTGAGCGTGTTGTTCTTAACAAAGCCACCAGCGACGCCCATTATATCCATCCCTCCGCTTACAGCAACAACTAAATCAGCTGGAGGTTTCCTCTGGCTCATGGAGAAAAGTAATGCTGGTTGCTGGGTGCTGGGAGGCTGAAACATGCCAGGCTGGTTAGGTTTAACTTGAGAGAGTAACTGTTCGTGAGACTGAATCTTTCTCGCCTCCTTGCCTGTGTTATTGTTCAGCGCTCCTTGTGTGTTGTCACTGATAGCTACGCCCCGGTGCGAGTTCACATTACAGTCCGTACTATTTCCTCCATCGTTATTAGGAGTCTGAGATCTCTCATTGCGGCTGTCCATCATCTTCGTCCAACGTTGCAAAAGGCTTTTGTCGTCGTCGCTCAGCAGAACCCCGCCCAGCGAGTCCCCTTGCCTTCCCTCTCTTCTTTCCTTTTCCTTCATTTTCCTCTCCCTCTCTCTTGCTCGTTCCTGCCTCTTCCTTCTTTTCTCCTCTCTTTCTCGTTGACGCTCCTGGGCTGTGACAGGCCGACGCAGATCTGGAACAGAAGACAAGGAGGACGATACACCTCCTCCTGCGCCGGCGTCGATGCCCAGCGCAGAGGTACCTCCGTCTGCAATGAAGATATAAAAATTCTGATAAAGACCGTCTAAAGAATGACATGTCAATGATTGATATGGAAAACAATAAACTTACCACCCCTGGCTTTATTTCTGAGAGCTGATTTCAATAAGGCCGCTTTAAGTGCAGCTTTAGTGTCCTCTGAAATAGCTCCTTCTTTTCTGGTTCCCTCTCCGGCACCTGGAGGAGGCCTGGCATTCTTGGACAGTGACTGTGAGAGGGACTGAGACAGTGACTGAGCTTGTGCCACAGAGAGACAAAGGGAAGGCACAGTGGTGGGTAGGGGCGTCATGGTCTGTGCTGGTGTTGCGGGAATAGAGGTGGGAGCCTGGGTCATGGACTGGCTCTGGGTGGGCTGACTCAGAGGAGCCTGACTTCCGGTTACCTCACTGTCTCTCATTGTTTCTGATGAGGTGTCCTGACTGGACACTGGCGTTGTTAAATCTATAGTTTCTGGCTGACCGCTGTCTGAGTTGGCACTGGGCATGTCCACATCGACTGGGCCACTTTCGCTTTTTGAAAGCAGAGACAAATTATGGGTCACATGAGGCGGGGCGACTTCTAAAAGAGACGTAGGCTTGTTAAAGTTTTGCATCTGATTTGTAAACGTGTGGTTCCCTTCTGCTGGTGTGTGATTTTGTTGCTGTTGAGATTTCACTTCCCTCATTTGCTGTTGCTGTATCTGTGCTGCTTGTGGGTGTTGTGCCAGTGTAACCAGTGTTGATTTGCTCAGGTTAACAGTCGAGGGCTGAGCGTTACACTGGTTGCTGCTTTGTGCTGCAGCTCTGCCGTTCGCCCTCGCCAAGGGCCTGAACTGCAGTCTTTGACGGCAGCCCTGTTTGTTTTGATGGAAGTCCTGGATCTCCATCAGGATCGCCTCTTTAATTTGTTCCCTGTTCATCTGAAGCTTGTCGAATTCAAAGTCAAAAGCTGGCACGCAAATTGGCTCGTCGTCTGGGTCGTGGTACTTGGACAGGTAAGGATGCTCCAGCGCTTGTGTCACAGTGATTCTCTCGCGAGGGTCAAAGCACAACATGGCAACCAGCAGGTCCAAAGCCTCTGGTTCAGCTTGTGGGTACAGTTTGGCCAAAGGCACAGCAGACCGCGATGGGAGACTCTGAACATAGGAGCGCACTCTGTCCGCCCTAATAGTACTAATCAACCCCTCAGGAGGAGTGCCTAACACTCCCAAAATGAGCGTGAGCTGGTGGACGTAGTGCTTCCCAGGAAAAAGCTGCTTACGTCCCAACATCTCTGCAAAGATGCAGCCTACAGACCACAAGTCGATGGCTAAACTGTAATGATTGAGAGACAGCAGGAGTTCAGGAGCACGGTACCATCGAGTTGCCACATATTCAGTCATGAAGGAATGAGACTCTTCAGGGTGCGCACTCAGACCCCTCGCCATGCCGAAGTCGCCAATTTTTAGCTCACAGTTCTCGTTCACCAGCAGGTTGGAGGGTTTGAGGTCGCGGTGGATCACGTTGGCAGAGTGCACATACTTGAGGCCACGGAGGAGCTGGTACAGAAAGTAGCGTGTGTGCTCTGAGGTGAGCGTCTGGGAAGAGTGTATGATCTGGTGCAAGTCGCTCTCCATGAGGTCCAGCACCACGTACCTGCACACATGGGAAGTGGAAAAGTGAGATGTGTTTGACATCTATTGAGCCATAAAGTATGATTCAATAAATATAACAAACTGTAAGATTCTCTCAGTTACAAGTACCCAAGTATTGTATTTAAGCACAATTTTGAGGTACTTGTTCTTAACTTGAGTATTTACATTTTCTGCTAATTTATACTTCTACTCCACTACATCTCAAAGAGAAATACTTTTAACTCCACTACATGCATTTGATACCTTTTAGTTACTTTGCAGATTCAGATTAATAATACAAAATATAATCAACAAATAAATGATGATATATTATTATGGATAAAGATAACCTATTTATTGAACCCTTAGTGAAATTCACAATAATATATTAAAAAATAAGCCCCTCCTTTACCAGCTGAAACATTAAAGTGACAAACACACTAATTTCATCAATAATTATAATACAATAATATAATATAGATTATTCTGAAACGGGCCATTCTGCAGAATGAGTACTTTTACTTTTAGTACTTTAAGTATATTTTGATGCTTATACTTTTGTACTGTTACTTAAGTAAGATTTTGAATGATGTCTTGTACTTGTAGCAGCATTTTTTCACTGTGGTATTACGACGTTTACTTAGGTAAAATATCTGAATATTTTTTCCACCACTGGTAAAATTTCCACTGATATAATGATGTTAAATATAAACTAATATTTTAGCAATTTGGCCACATTTTCAATTTCCAAAATGCATTTTTCAAGTCAACATTTTTGTAATTATACTTTTTGATCAATATTACTGAATGCTCGTGATGGGTGAAAAACATAACTAGTCAAATGGTAAGATATAAGTAAATATTGCCTCTAATTTGGTGGAATCTTTAGTTGTATGTAAATGAGTTGACTAAAATTATACATCCAATTTTTATATCCAAATCTCCAAAGTTTCCAGACATTTACTTTATCAATAAACTTAACAGACGCTTCTAGCCTGCTGAGGAACCCTGTGCATGTGTTATTTGCCACCAAAGTTACCATGAAAATAAAAATGTACATACACAGACTTGAAGGCAGAGTGAGGAAGGTTGGGCTGCAGGATGTCTTTGATGGCGATGATGTTGTCATGTTTGAAGTGCTTGAGAATCTTCAGCTCTCGTAGTGTGCGTTTAGCGTTTGTCACCACTTCAAAAGCATTGGAGATCTTCTTTATCGCCACCTGCTGGCCTGTGAAATGTAAATAAGCCCCAATGAAAAAACACAGCAGGCCAGGACGAACAACTGAGTTTGAATGACAATGTTAACTGATAATGGGTTTCCACATTTAACATTGTAGTACACACAGAATGAGTTATTTCTTCATCAAATCAGCCATACCATTGTCTCTTCTCCTGGCAGATGAAACGACGCCGTAGGCCCCTGTGCCGATAGTTTCTATAACATCGTACTCCTCTCCGACGTCGAACTTCACGTCCAGAGAGTGTGCTTTAAGCAGAGCCAAGTTTTTTTCTGTTGTGCTGGTGTCTGCGCTGCCTCCTGTTGCCTCGACTTCACGCTGGTTCTGGTTTTCTCTGCTTTTGTCAGTGGCCATTCTTTCAGGTGACATGGCCACCGGCTGACCATTTTTTCCTTCTCCTCCCTCCTTAGTTGACATACTTCTGTAAAGAATCAAAAAATAGCAAAGTGAGATGTATTCATTGGTCTTACAAGCTCTTAATTAACTGCAGGGTTAGGAGCATTAAGTAGTGCTTGTTATCTACAAGTAGAGTTACATCAGTATGTGGCTGTTACCTTATAAAAAGCAACACTATTTGTCCCATGTTGGCCCAATTGTGGGTTAGGTTTGGCATTTTTCTGATCCTTTTTTGTGGTTTAATACAACTAGGACTAGGTGATACAATTGAAATTATCACAATATCAATAAGGATATTCTCTAAAAGTCATCATAACATGGCAAATGATTGCAAAAATCATAAAAGAAAAAAGGTTAAAGGCAACGATGTGTTCCACCATTATGTATTAGGCAAGGCAAGGCAGCTTTATTTGTATTGCACATTTCAGCAACAGGGCAATTCAAAGTGCTTTACACAAACATTCAAGAACATTGTGACAAAGTGCAAAATAACATTAAGACATAATTAAAACAGTTATAAAAACATTAAAGATTAGACAATAAAAACAAGCTAGGATAGAAGCTAAAATAGAGTATAACACACAAAAAGCTCTAGTGCAGTATAAGATCATTATCTGGTTTAATAAAAGGCAGCAGCAAACAGGAAAGTTTTAAGCTTTGATTTAAAAGAACTAAGAGTTGGAGCTGGTCCTGCAGTTTTCTGGGAGCTTATTCCAAATATTTGGTGCATAAAAAAGAACGTATTGATGATGTATTACATCAGACAAAACTTTGTGCAAAACTTCAATTACTAATTTCATTCATTTAAATAATTATGAAAGTAATCATTATAGTAGCAGCACTTATTATAACCTTACTTCTTATAAACACTTATAACCTAACCAACATTCTTGTAAAACTAGATATCAGTATCATCTGATAAAAGGTGGGGAAACGTGTAATGTGCTTTAAAAAAAACCAAAAAAACATGGTCCATCTATGAGTGCTAGTTAATAACATGTAACTGTGTGTCCCTGCAATAGGCAGTGCTTGGTTGGACAGCTACAAGGAAACAATAAGGTAAAAAAGAAAACCAGTGATCCTCTGAAGCCAAAAGACCAGAGAGCCTCTTCAGGACTCCTTCTCAAAAGGTCAGTCAGTGGTGCTTTAGGTCAGCTACACAGATACAACTTAAGATACTGATTTGGCAATTGTTTAGTCACATTATTGACTAAACAGATGTACTGTATGCAACCAACACGCTGCCTAGCAACTTCTCATCCACGAGGCCTGCCAGGCAGGTGGCCAAAACCTGTAGCTCCCAGTCAAAAGATTACACTAGATTACAGCTGGAGTCTGCTTACAAATAGATAGAGAACAAGGACCTTTAAAGGACACCTAGTTTGTGTACAACAGTGTGTTTAAACTAAACTAATTACACCATAAAGAAACCTTACCCACTGTTTGACGCAGGGGCGTAGGCTAGTTACCTGAAGCTCAGGCTTTATAGGAAGGTAAAGCATTAAAACCACGTCTTTTCTCGGTTTATATTACCACATAGTGACTGTTTCTAAGTGATGGAACAGACTCTCACCTTGTGAACCACCCACAACATCCGTAACTGTGTTTTTAGTCCCGTAGTAGCACGGCTATCTCTTGTTTTTGTCTGCCGCTTCCTCGTACACTTCCTTGTTTGGGTTTGAGTGACATGTGGCGGACCAATGAGGAGGGGGCGACGTCCGAGAGGTTGTCCAATAGGAGCAGAGAACGTAGGGGGGAGGCGGGACATGACGGCAGACAGTAGGGGCTCTGTGTTTTTGAGGTGGTGATGACGTCATTTTCCAGAATTGAATAATTTAAAGAGGGGCCATATTGGGATTAATTTACCTGCACCTAAACCTGTTTAAGATAAGATAAGATAAGATAGTAGAACAATAACTACTACTAATACTACTACTACTTATACTACTAATAATAATAATACTAATAGGCCAATAACTAACGTAATAAAACAAAATGTAACAAATAAATACATAGATATAAATTTACGGAATTGTTATTCATTATTAAATAATAAATTGTACACCAGCAACTTGGTAAAAGATCTACAATTCAAGTGTAAACCTTTTTAATGCAGCAATTGCTGGTGTGCGATTTATTATTTAATAATGAATAACAATGCCGTAAATTTATCTTATATCTCATATATTTTATTACTTGAAGTGTGTGAAGGAGCGCTATCGCAGGTCCGTCCTTCCTGCAGCTGTCAGACTACACAACCAGCACTGCTCCCAGTAGACCACTTATACTTATACTTATTCACCAAAAACTTACAATAACTGCACTATACTGTATAATGACTGTGCATATCATTATCATTATTACTACTCAGGTGTAATTCATACTGTGCAATATTTTCAGGTGGAATTTCATTACATTCTCACTGTGCAATATCATTTTCCACTTGTGCAATTTTGTTAATAGTCTGTTTATTGTCAATACTGTATATACTGCTCCTATTTTTATACTTCCTTCAATTTAAATGGTTCATATTTTGTTACACTTTGTTTATCTCTTTTTTTATTGTGTTAGCTGATGTTTTTTGCACTATCCCCTTTGCTGCTGTACACTGCAAATTTCCCCACTAAGGGACTAATAAAGTAATATCTTATCTTATCTTATCTTATTTGTAAAGCACTTAAACCTGCTTCATAATATAAAAGACATGAAAATCTCACTTTTTACAATATGGGACCTTTAAATGGATTATTTTCACACTGTTATTATATTTTTTTTATTTTATATATATATATAATATAATATTATTATATAATATTTATTATATATTTATTTATAATACTTTTACTGAAGTAATTCTGAGTAACCTACTTTCTTCCACCACTGATTATATACTAATTCCCCTAAAGGCCAGACAGACTGAAGTCCACAGTAAATACACAGTAAACAAACCATCTGGCTGGTCCAACATCGTACCCAGCCGACCAATGAGAGGCCGTGACAAAAATCACCGAACCAATCAAAAGAGAGAATCTGACTTTTAACCTAATACGTCACCTTGACGAGGAGGACGACTGAGTGAAGATTGAAGGAAACCAAAGCGGACTTTTCCTCATCTTTTAGCCTACTGGAGTCATTTAAATCCAGTGTCTTGAAATAAACATGGCATTGCCGAAATGGGAGCGAAAAGCGCGCATATTTCTGTGCGTTTTCGGTTTGTTTTTGTCTGTTTATGCGCTTCACGTCGAGCTGTCCAGAGAGAGGAACCCAGAGTACAGGGCGATGTGCGACCTGGGGGAGTCTGTGAGCTGCTCCAAAGTTTTCACCTCCAGGTACGTTTCTTACTCCTCCTTTGAGTTTGTTCAAGTCATACCTGCTTTGTTGTGCAGAATCACTTTATCTCGACTTGTACTTTAGTGACCATTGAATCATTTCTGGTTCTTACTTTGCTTTCATCTAAATATTTCATGACAGGTTTGACCCCCTTTATTGCCACGTGTTAAGATCCTGCTACTGTTTTACCTTATGATAATACCAAGTGTTATCAAGAGCTCGTTATCCTTAGAACATTTTAAAAGGAAATTATCATCACATTTAATTAATGATGTCTAATTATCTTTTGATATGTTAAGATATATTTTCTTTTTTTCTGTACTGTTTTTTGTACGTATTTCATTGTTTTTATTGGATTGTTTTCCACTGTTTGGTTAGGGTTTTTCTGCACATTTTGTGTACTTCTTGTTGTTGTTTTACTTGTTGTGTTTTTAAAATTATGTTAGTTTAGATCTTTCTTCCTTTTTTTGTTATTGTTTTTTTCTCTCCTGGGGTTTGGGGGGAGGTCCTTTAAATAAGCCTGTGGCTTCTTCACCTCTCCTGACACATTTCTTTTTTTTTTTTCATTGACTGGATTTTGTGCAGTTTTATATCTGTGCAAATAAATAAATAATAAAATAAAATACCAAGTGGATATTCCTCATTTGACACTTCCTGTTTTCATTAAATAATCTGCATGCTTGATTGTTTTACAGAAGTTATATAAACCATTATGTAGGCTATATCTTTTTATTTTATTTGCCTATAATATGTTGTTCTGACTGTTTTCCCCTTTCTTTTTTTTGGCAGATGGGGACGTGGTTTTGGTTTGGTCCAGTTCTTTGTTGCCAAAGATAGCCCTCTGAACCAGCCCAACTCTGTGCTTGGCATCATATTTTACACTCTGCAGATGGGCCTGGGTTAGTCTGTCATTTTAGTCTTCTGCAAATTACAGTGCAATGCTGAGTGTTTTTAGGCAAAGTAGATACTGTTTGCATTCCTGCATGTTAGTGAAGCATTGGCTGAGTCCAGCCCAGTTGCACAGCAGTTTGTGAAATTGTCACGAAATTTAATGTATTGATTCGTGTACAACGACACAAATTTAAAAAAAAAATTGTGATGGTCAGCACGAAATCAAGTCGTATGTAATCCACGTAATTGTGAACCGGGAAGTATAAAGAGCGGCGAACGCCACACAGGGTCGAGGTCAGGGTGGACCGGTGGGTCAAAAAACACAGAACTTTTGCCCAGGAGACTGGAGTTTGTGTCCCGTGTAAAACCAGAAGTCAAAGTTGATTTATTTGCCACGTAACTTCCATACTTAAGTTACTGCTCTTCCAGAGTTATTTTAATCCAAACCACGATCTTTTCATAAACCTAACTAAGTAGTTTGTTGCCTTAGCCTAACCAAGTCAATCTTTTCCTAAACCTAAGTAGTTTTATTTTGAAAAGACTAGAGCGGAATTTTACACATGCGCCATGTGTTGTTGAAAGCTGGAAACGTGTCTCGGAAAAAAAAGGGAAATTTGTGTCTATGTACACAAATCAAATAGATTCAATTTCGTGACTATTACACAAACTGCCGTGAGACTGTGTTGCAGCACCATTCATATTCTTTTAGGTGAAATAATAATGAGATATAACATTATATTTTGTTATTACACAGAATGTTTTCGCTCCAAATTTTTAAGTCAAGCATATCAGTCATGCATGATTTCCCAAATATAACTAATATATTTTATTGAAGGACTGAACTCTTCTCTGTCTTTATTGCAGGACTGTCTCTGTCCAAAAAAGCAGTCATGTTTTTGGTCTTCGCCTCCTGGGTGTCCGTGGCCGGCTCCATCTATCTTGCATCTATTCTCGCCTTTGTTCTGGGGGATTTCTGCATGGTCTGCGTGTCAACATACATCGTCAACTTTGCGTTGCTCTTCACCAACCTGAAACGCAGGAGAGCAATTGAAGGAATGAAGGAAAAGGCTGGATAGAGAGAGATACTTGTGAAATTCTACACCTTTTTTGTGTGCTGAGCTGAAGCCACACTGGATCTGAAAGACAAATTCTCTCCCACAGTATTTCTGCATTGTTTACACCTGTGAAGGCTTTTCAGAGAAACAGGACTGGAGATGTATCTCAGAAGATCTATAAGATGATTTTTAGTACAGAAACTTGCTGAAGCAGCAGTCACATGTTTATATGAATGTGCATTTGTGATGCTGATTAAACATTTTTGAATACTACCTCTCGTCTCGTGTGATTTAGGCCCGGCTTCTGAAGACAACAACAATCCTAAAAGTGGATCAGGGCTGCACAGTTAATCAAAATTGTATCAAAATCACAATACTGCAATTTTCAAATCGCAGTATTTGTTAAAATCCCAATATTTCTTAAAGGTGAAATTTGTGTCAAAATACCATTTTAAATTAAATATTGTGGTGCTGCGGTCCTGGCTTACACATCATATTCTACAGACCTAAGAAAACATCTTTGTTTGGTACAGATCCCCGCAAAAATAACGCCATTTTAATATGTTTTTCATTGAAAATTAGAATAATGATGTAAAAATGATCATTCCCTTTAATATCGCAAATCATATCACAATTTCAGTATCCGTTAAAATAATTGCATTGGATATTTTTTCAAAATCGTGCAGCCCTAAAGTGGATATAAGTACATTAGTCTATTATTAGGTGGTAAAGGAATACAGAGACATGCAATTACCCAGTCTAACCAGGAGATGGAGCCACATGCACAGGGTTATCATGGTGAATTTTGATAAAGGTGAAGTTTAGTGTTGTATTTCAAGAACACAGAAACTATTATTTGCATTGCTTGACTGAAAATAACATGGAGAACACAAAATCTCTTGGGGAAACTCTAACCAAATATATTTAAGCTATACATAAACCTAATGGAATAGTTTGGCCTTTTGATATACCTCTATGATCACTCAGTTAGTTTAGCGAGTCAAAAGTTGGTTGGAACAATACCAACAGGAAACAAAGCTAAACTAACAAACAATCAAAAACAATAACAAAGTACAGTCGACTGTCACTCACTGTCCCTTAGTTTATGGCAGGCTCACAGCTCTTTTAGCATCCTCTCCCAGTAAGACTGGTAATTTGTTTTCATCTGAGAGCTGTAGAAAACCTTTGGTTCTTAAATACATTTTTTTAAATATATATATCCGTAATGTTTTTATGTTTTTCACATTTGGTGAGGGAGTGTAGCTCTGTTTCAGGCTCACTGAGGATGCAGTGGGCTCTACGGGGAGCCAGGTTTTTCTGTGTTGCCCCTTTTCGATGGGGAGGCTGTGCTCACCCTGTCTGTACTTTGTCAAAGTTCTTTTTAATTGTAGATTAGTCACCATGGTCAAATAATCTGCTATGGTGTACTGTACTGCATTTTGCTCTGTGCACCATATATATATATATATATATAATGTGTGTGCTGTGTTGTGCTGTATATATATACTGGAAAAACATTTATATACAGCACAGTATAAGTATATAAACTGGAAAAACAAAGTTCGGAAACTTGTGTTTGGTGGATTATTTCTCTGTTGTTACAATGCTAATTGGCATTGTATTTTACATGGTTGGAAAGCCTGTTTATTTACCTTCGCAATGATGTCCAACTTGTAAGGATCATGCATTTGTGGGATGAGCAGCACAGCTGATTATCTGGGGAGCGCCCAAGAAAACTTTGCCAAAATGCTCCGTCAATGGTAAACAGTGTATTCTCCTGTTGGTGTTGAGTCTTGTTTTGAGTTGTTTGGTGGATTGGATGATTGAACTCTCTATCAGTAACAAGGAACAAACAAGACATATTGGCAATTTTACACTTTATTCATTTAATAATACACCGTCAGGAGCCTCAGTAGCGGTGGAAGATCCATACGCAGTCACAACAGCCTGGCACCTCCTCCTCATGCTGGTCACCAACCTGGTCACACGTTGCTGTGGGATGGCGTTCCATTCCTCAACCAGGATTCATTGCAGGTCAGCCAACGAGGTTGTGTTGGTCACTCTAACACGTAGAGCACGCCCAAGCTGATCCCTGAAGTGTTGAATTGGGTTGAGGTCTGGACTCTTGGCAGGCCGTTCCATTCTCTCTTCTCCCACATTGTGGAGGTAGTCTGTGATAACCCTGGCTCTGTGGGGGCCAGCATTGTTTCTTGGAGGATGAAGTTAGTTGCCAGATTGTGGAGATATGGGATCGCCACTGGCTGCAGAATCTCATCCTGATATCTCACTGCATTGAGATGGCCTTCAATGATGACAAGCCTTGTTTTGCCAGTGAGGGAGATGCCGCCCCACACCATGACACTGCCCCCACCAAAAGCTGTTACTCCATCGGTGCAACAATCAGCATAGCGTTCTCCGCGTCGTCTCCATACTTTGACCCTGCCATCCAACTTTGGCAGACAGAACCTGGACTCATCACTGAACATGACATTCCCCCACATGTTCAGGTTCCATGTCTGTGTTGTCGACATCAGCGCAAACGGGCCTGACGGTGAAGGGCAGTCATTGCAGGCTTCCTGGTAGCCTTATGAGAATACACTGTTTACCATTGGCAGAGCATTTTGGCAAATTTTTCTTGGGTGCTCCCCACATAATCAGCTGTGCTGCTCATCCCACAAATGCATGATCCTTACAAGTTGGACATCATTGCGAAGGTAAATAAACAGGCTTTCCAATGATGTAAAATACAATGCCAATTAGCATTGTAACACAGAGAAATAATCGACCAAACACAAGTTTCCGAACTTTTTTTTTCCAGTATATTTGTTATTGTCTGATAGCTGAAATAGAGATTATTTATTTATTCTTCATACTTACGTTTTTCTTATTATCATTTCTTGGAAAAAAAGAAACATGATGAAAGTCAAGTATTGTGATATAATAAGGTTTTAAATGTGTAGCTCAACATTGCTCTGCCACAGTCAATGGACTAAACCACTGAAGAAGAAAATGTACTTTAGCATTAAGACACTCAGTGTGGATCAGTATAATATCAGCCTTATGTCTGCAGTTTAGTGTCACCACAACTTTCACATCATATTAATCTCAGCACAGAAGTAAAGAATGGTGTCTGACCTCAGAGTCTCCAGTCTACAGTGTGGACTCTCCAGAAAACCACACAGGAGCTTCACTCCTGAATCCTGCAGGTTGTTTCCACTCAGCTCCAGCTCTCTCAGATGGGAGGGGTTGGACTTCAGAGCTGAGGCCAGAGAAGCACAGCTGATCTCTGACAAACTGCAGCGCCACAATCTG
>CAKALU010067123.1:15758-43067 GCA_916700995.1 Hozukius guyotensis | reverse complement strand
TTATGTAATGATAACGTACAGCGAGCGGTTCATTGTTGTGTAAGAAACCCCTACAGGGCGATGCGGTGGACCTCGACGCAAAGCAGAGGGGTTTCTCATCGCCCTGAAGGGGATTCTTACACAACAATGACCCGCTAGCGGGTCCAACATCAGAGCTGCGCCCATAGCAACATATACAGTATATACATACAGTATATATATCCATTGAGACCATTTTCAGGAAGTGACATTTTAGAGTAAAGTAGAATGAGCATAAACTTTCACTCATGTCTTTTTTTTGTCACATTGTTACAGTTCCACTCTGTTCGGCTAAATTATGAAGAAAGTTGGTCCGATCAAATTTTTAAAACATATTTGATAAGTTATAAAAGTTCTGTTAGCTAAACCTGGATCACTCACAGAGATATGGCTAATTTAGCTCCAAATGTTCCACCCTGTCAGGTCTATAGACCAGTACAAACCAGTCTACCCATAAGGATTATAATTTGAGTGCCTGAGATCGGCCAATATTTTGGAAAAACCCATCTTTTTTTTTCTCAATAGACATGAGTCTGACATTTTGCTGCATAACAGGAATGACCCAGGCACTTGATGTGATTAATGAGCTCAGACTAAATTCACCAAGATGACCAACAGGTCAGAATGTCAGCCGCATGGCAGTTAATGGTAACACAGCAAACAGGAAACTCTTTGTAGTTTTGCCTGATGATTAGATTTAGTCAATGACTAATTGTATAACCTACAGGATGTCATTTAAGCCTCAGAGAGATGAAAGCCATGAAGAGTGAGAGAAAGAGTGAGGCTGACATGAAAAACAGACAAGGGTTCCAAGAAATCCTGATGAAAGTAAGAGACTCACCCCTGCTGGTGGTCCTGGTAGGCTGAATAAATCCGTCTGGAGTTCTTCCTGATACTTTTGTGTCTCTTGGCTGCAGACAGAGACCTGCTGCTGCCAACCAGAGGCTCAGACACTGTACTCATGCTGTCTCAGAGTGTGTGTGCAGACACTGCATGGTCCTCAGCCTACTTGCTGCTCTGGAGCCCCACTGGAGCATCGCACACTCTCAGCAGTACAGTCCCTCACTGATCAGCCCAATCACAGCCACACTGACTGCTTAAAGGAGCAGCACCAAACTGGACATGTTAGATTTCTTTAATGTATAGATTTAACCACACCTTTATAACTGACAGCGTATTGTTGTGTATTACAGGGAGAGAAATTGTTACAATATGATTCCACAAAAAAACAAAAATAGATACGACTGTAGTCCAATGTCAAAATAATAATAATAATAGGACACTGTTAGCTCATTAGCATAGTTTCCAGCTGAAAGCCTTATTTTTTGCACTATACTCACTTTTAACAGTCTCTTCTGCACTATATTCACTTTTTTAGTAGTCGTGTATCACAGCTGTTACTCTGCACTATATTCACTTTTAACAGGACGGTCTGCAGGACGGATAATAATGCACTATACTCACTTTTAACAGTCTCTTCTGCACTATATTCACTTTTTTAGTAGTCGTGTATCACAGCTGTTACTCTGCACTATATTCACTTTTAACAGTTTTCTTCTTCATCTTGTATTTTTATATCTGGTATATTTTGTTGTACTTTGTACTTTGCACTACTAACATGTTTTTGCACTATGGAACTGTGATGCTGGAAACTTGAATTTCCCTCGGGATTAATAAAGTTACTATCTATCTATCTATCTATATGATTAAGTTAAATATGTCAGTAATGAATTGGTATTGTGATTAAGTTATATTATAGTAATGAATTGGTATTCTGGATTGATAACAAATGTATATTTTGATAAGGATAATTATATCAGTAATTAATTTATATTTCTGTATGACAGAGATAAAAGGTAATAATTATATTTAGACAAATTTTAGGAAAATGTAATTAGAGTATATGTATGGCTCAATAAGGAAGCTGGTTAATTATTAGTGAATGACTTATTGAGAAGGGGTGGGATTAAATAAGCTTGTACTTCTTGTCACTCCTTTTTTGAATATGTAAATCAAGGCATCAAGTGATTGACAATTTATTTTTCTTATGCTTTTCATTGTATGTAAATACTACTTCTTTCTGGCTGTCCACTTATAAATACTCTTGTATGATCATTCTCTTTTTCTTTTCTTTTTTTGTATTCTACACATTCTAAATACATTTTGAAATGAAATGAATGAATGAATGAAATATATTACATTTCGTGACTATTTCACAAACTGTCGTGACACTGTGTTGAAAGATATGACCTTTAAGACATTAGAATTTAGACCAATTAGTGGACCTGAAAGCCACTAAGGCAATATTAGCTGCTCCAATGCAAAAGTGTTGGCCAGAACAACTGATTTTGCTCATCTTTAGTGGGGTCAACAGTGTGCTATGGGTGATGCTAGAGCAGGGGTCAGCAACCTTTACTATCAAAAGAGCCATTTTAGGCAAAAAAACAAAAAAAATCTGTCTGGAGCCGCAAAACATTTGAGCATTGTGATGAAGGTAACACAGTTTATAGTCTAAGTATATAGTATATAAGTCTAATACAGTGACGGCCCAAGAGCAAATGTACGACGGAGTATTAAGGTCACATTGAGGGAAAAAAACATCTGAGATTTAAAGAATAAAGTCATAATATTACGAGAAAAAAGTCGTAATATTACGAGAATAAATCATAACTTTACGAGAAAAAAAGTCGTAATATTACGAGAATAAAGTCATAACTTAACGAAAAAAAGAAAATAATACGTACAATTACTACTTTATATCATGACTTTATTCTCATAATACTACGACTTTTTTCTCGTAAACATTTGACTTTATTCTCATAATATTACGACTTTTTTTCTCGTAAAGTTATGACTTTATTCTCATAATATTACGACTTTTTTTCTCGTAAAGTTATGACTTTATTCTCGTAGAGTTATGACTTTATTCTCGTAATATTCCGAATTTTTTTCTCGTAAAGTTATGACTTTATTCTCGTAAAGTTATGACTTTATTCTCGTAATATTACGACTTTTTTTCTTGTAAAGTTATGACTTTATTCTCGTAAAGTTATGACTTTATTCCCATATTACGACTTTTTTCTCATAAACATTTGACTTTATATTCATAATATTACGACTTTTTTTCTCGTAAACTTATGACTTTAATCTTGTAATATTATGACTTTATTCTCGAAATCTCAGATTTATTTTTTTTCCCTCAATGTGGCCCTAATACTCTGTCGTACCATAGACCTACAACAATGATAAATAAAAATGAAAATGTAAACAAAAAACAGTTATTCATTTCCATTTTTAAAAATCCACAGGGAGCCACTGGAGAGGGGCTAAAGAGCTGCATGTGGTTCCGGAGCTGCAGGCTGCAGAATATAGGTATGGGTTCATTTATATGCTTTTATTCATAAGTCTGCAAGGGGCCTTTTTTGCTACTGTAATAGTGTGATGTGCCTTATGTTCTTTTGGCTCCTGACTCTGTTCAGCCATCACTGAAGCTTAATGAAGACCTAACAGATGTCTCTTGTAATTGGTGGCTGTTTGACTCTACTCAGAGGAGTACCTCTGACCAATGCGTCTTTATCCATGGGGACCAGTCACAGCTTATGACTTCAGATGGGAAACCTGGACATTAAACTCAGTCTGAGCTCTCGAATGATTCGGCAGAGAGTTTAGGCAGAAAGCTCGTCGGAGCTCAAAGCCTGTAGAATTAAAAGTAGGAATCGATGTGGGGTCCTGCCTTTTACTGCCAGTGTTGTCTTTACATCGTTGTTAAGATGTTTGGCTCTCTGATGGAGTCGGAGCGTCACGGCACTCCCTAGGTGAGAGGCAAGAAGTCTCTGGGGTGGCGTTGATGCAGGGTATGTACAGTATGTTTGACACAAAGTGTCAAAGCCCTCAACTTACCTTACCAGCACAGCAGCTCGATTTTTGCGATATCACAAGATCACATGAAAATCCATCTAGTCAGGCTTCAAGTGTTTGTGTCAGTGTTGCTTTTTGCTGTTGTAATTTTTTTCTATTCTTTGTAGCTATCCTTCATAACAACCTGTTCCTCTTGACTGAAGTAGGTGATCGGTCCATTTTGTGCGGTGATAGCCAAATGACGCCAAACACCCCCCTTTTATGGGTCTGCCTACAATAACACATAGTTGGTCAGAACACTGTCCAGGTAATTCTCAACAATGTCATATTACATTTGTTTTTTTTGTCTGCCCTAGAATCCAGAGGTCCCAACGCCTAGGGCAGGGGACCTTGATGTCTATTTATATGATTATTTTAACATCTAGTACCACAACAGGGTCAAAAACACTCATGTCAAATGCACCTAAAGGAAAGATCTCACCCACAGTCAACAAGATGGCTGACTACTTGTTTTCTTGAGCATGTCTCATGCATGTCCTCCCTGAGCCCCCTCTGTCACACACGAACATACTTCCATGTTATTATCTTATAACAACCAGTCTTGTATTTGTGTTGGTCTTTATTGAGTTGAAGTTTAAACACTGTGGTGGAGAAACAATTTGTGAGAAAAAAAAGAAAGGAAAATATATTAAAGCTGCAGTAGGCAGTATATATTTTTGGCATCATTGGGCAACAATTCCATAATAACCTTTCAGCATATTATAATTCAAGTGTTCTGAGAGAAAACTAGACTTCTGCACCTCCTCATGGCTCTGTTTTCAGGCTTTAGAAAATCTAACCCGTGAAGGGAGACTTTGACCAATCACAGGTCATTTCAGAGAGAGAGCGTTCCTATTGGCTGTGCTCCGGTCATGTGACCGGAACTTGGCGTTCCTTCACCTGATTTCACAATGGCGTCGGCGTCACAAACTTTCTCATTTTACAGCTAAACCGTGCACTACAAGATTATTCTGAAAACATCTGAGGAGAGAAATAGGCATTAACGTAACAAGAATATTGATTCATATTTGGTCAGCGCTGCCTAGTTTGACCGTTTGGTCGGAGTTCGCGAGTGATTGACAGCCGGCTCATAGACGGCAGATGGACAGCAGACCTCAGATCAGCTCTTACTGCTTGTTTTCCTCCGGTATGTGAAATCTTGCAGATGCCGTTGGGAGCACCGGAGGACACAGAGGAACATGATTTTTTTCAGGTTTCCTGTTTCATGTACTACTGTCAGGATATAGCGACCGTTTTATAGAAATAACTTTTTTCAAACATATTTGCTCCAATCTCACCTACTTCAGCATTTTCTATTGTCTCATGTATATAATATTTAAGACATTGTGTATTTTTGTGAATTATTTACATATATATTTACACAAATTATGTCTATATCACCACTACTAAAACAACTACTACTTCTAATATTATGATTACAGTTTTTATGGATGTTGCTTTGTTCAGTCCCAGACCGAGGCTGGACCGAGGGCTGGGAGGAGGAGTTAAAGGAAACACTCCTGCTCCTGCTCTATGGGCCCAATGGATGAGGAAGATCGCCGGATGATCCGAGTACTTTATCACTCAACAGTTGAGCCATTTTGGCTTCATGCGCCACTGAGCAACTTTCATGAACGGGAGCCTCCAACGCTGTATCCAGTTCTCTTTATACATCCATGTATTTTATTCGCCCCTGCCCATCAGACAGCCTGAGTCCGCCACTGCCTCTTACAGATGAGCACATCTGTCTTTGTAGAGCTCTGAGGACCAACCAGAAGAGACTAACATCTTTGACCTTGCTGAGAAGTAGAGGTTGTCCAAGCAATCACACTCACGAGTCCTGTCATCTGTAAATTACATTATATCTTTGCTTATTCTTGTACAAGCGCCACGCTCTGCACTTCTTCGATTTATATGACACAGTGATATGATGTGTGCCTATTCTGCAGATATCTGTGTATCCATCTGTGTAGAGATCATCAGCCATTACAGTTAAAAATGGATTATTAACCACGTTTACTGCAAATCGTACAGCCGTATGTCAACACAACCTGTCCTCATTCCCCCTGAGAGGAGAACAATCATTTCAAAGTGCATTTTCCCTGTGAAAGTGATATGAGGAGAGCTTTGCTCACAGCGCTGTTTGAGCCTGTTAGTCCACTCTAGGTTTCTAAAATAGAATGGCAGCATCATATTGACCAGTGGAAATGGGACTGTTGTCTGCTGCTACTCTTTTTGTCTCCTGTTGTGTGATCTGAAAGGAAAATGTGACCAATGCATTTACACATGAAAACTGATCATGTTTTATATATTTGACAATGCATACTGTATGTACATGTTTGCAATGTACATTTATGTACTTTAAATACATTAATACTATTTATTTCTTCAATGTATTTAATATACCTTGCATAAATACATATTGTATATATTGGATTTTTATCTTATACCAAAAATGTGTATTTAATAGTGCCTAATCGGGGCGTGGCTGTTCCGAACTAGCCGACTTGTTGGCTCCAGGGAAGTGAAGAAGAGGTCTCGCCTATTTTTGACACGAGCCGTGCGCGGTTCACAGCAACAACAGACAGTGCTCTATTAACTGTATATTGACATCATACCAGCAACATCCCTACAGTTTCGATGTCTTTATCTGTAAAAAATGTTACGGAGATAAAAAAAAAAGTAAAGACTTATTTTTAATAAACACTTCCTGCTTTCATCTGATTTCAAAATAAAAGCCCTCAAGCGTTTTTTCTGTGGACAGAATTCCTTCATTTGTTAACATGAGGCTTTTATTCTGAAATATGTGCCGTACAGTGTTGTAGAACATACAGTGACTTGCAGAGCTCAATGAATGTAGTACGGGGTTTTAATTGTGGATTATTACTATTATTTACAAATTACCACACGTTTCTTACCTTTCTCTGTCTAAAACGAATATAAATTACATTTATAATGAAATGAAATGGTCATTATGAAAGGCAAACTCCATGTAGAAACAAAGGGCTGACAGCAGCAGCAGAAACGCAGCTGGTGTGAACACCCGCCACGCCACGCCACGCAGCCGCCACGCCACGCACCCACGCGATGCACCCCCTGACGCAACGCAGCCGCCACACTTAAAATTAGACCCCTGACGGCTCTCTATTCAATAGCGCATTGCTGATTGCTAGCTAACGTTAGCGGTTAGCCCTCAGTCGGAAATGTAACTCCAAAAGTCAATAAAGTAATGCTGATATGTCTGATATGTCTCCGCCTACATCATCTCGTATCTAGATGACACTGCATAATATCTGACTGCATAATCATATTTCAGTGAAGTCCTGAACAAATATTACAATAACAACAACATGCTTGGAAGCAATTTGAACCCAGATGCATTAAAAAAAAGAAACTACACAGTGGGAACGAATGTGAATATTAATTAGCTTGACACTAATGCAGAAGCATCACTTATGTATAAGGCAAACGTGCAGCCTTTAAGGGAGAGACATGAATCTAAATGAAGCCCAGCTGGGAAATTACTGGTGGCACATTATGGCCGAGCTGTAAAAAAGGCATCTGTGAATAAAAACAAATGTCAATAAAATGTACCAGCGAGCATTCTTATGTGTGCAGGACATATTAATAAGTGAGGCATTAAGGCATTATAGTGCTGCCTCCAGTTTGTGGTGACAGGCACTAAATTCCATCTGCCCCTATGCGCTGTGCACAGAGTAGACTAAAACCAGACTGAAGTTTTAACATATAATGCAGCTTCATGGCGCCCTCTAGTGGCTCACTGGTGGTTCAGTTATCAGTGAAGAAATGTCCTGGACAAGATCAACTGAAGTTTCAGTGGATGAAAGTGTGTTATTCAGCTAAACTGCACCTCTGCCCTCAACAAGACCTGGTTTTAGAAAGACGGCTCAAAAAGAATCCTTCTGGTTATATGAATTACATGTAGTGGCTTTGAAATAACTTAAAGGATTGATTACAGAGTCAGCGCGGCCCCTCACTGCCGGGGTCTGCTGGTGTACACCACACATGCACTCATTCAGATGTTGTCCTCTCGCCATCTTGTTCCAAAATGGAGGTCAACTGTTTCAGCCTTTTTAAACATTTCACCTTGCTTGCTTGTACCATGCATTCTGTAGAAGCATCTGCAGTTTTATATTTCTCTACCCATTTATACACAAATACTTGTATTACGTACAGCTGTACAGACTAAATTATCCTGGTTCCAGACTCCTGAATCACTAGAATGAATGAAGTGAAATTATATATATAATTCAGTCTGATAATTAAACAACAATCTTTGGAAGTTTATATTGGACTTTAAAGGGACTGTTTGTAACTTCTTACACATATAAATCATCCAGGTCAGTGTCCCATGCACGCTCGCGTATGCGCGCTCCCGTATGGCTACGCTGTTTAGACAAGACTCCAACACAAACTACACGGAAGCACCAAAACCGCAAAGTTCTATCTAGTGAAGCCCGTCTGTTAAACAGTGTTGGCCGCGGTCGGAGGACGCGGGGGAGACCGTAGCTTTGGTCTCCAGGGCTAGAGTCTCTGCTGTACTCTGCTCCTCTGCTCCTGTGCCTGCCTTCACTCAGCTCGCTCCACCTCACGTGCATGCGCGCACACTACACACTGCCAAGACTACAAGACTTCGTAGCTCTGAGAATATCTAGTGAATGAACAGTGGACGTTTGTGCAGAAATAACTGCTGCAGCTCCTCCAGACCAACAGAGGTTTCCCGTGTCTTGTGAAGTGACGGGGCTCCGCAGAGAGAAACGTTATCGTCTCTGACCAAAACTCTGGTGTCTCCCCTGTTCCCTCCGGCCGCGGTCGGGAGGCTGAGGCAGGAAAAGCCAACACTAGGATCAGCATTGATTCGTGGAGAGACCTTCATCTGGTCAGCTAACATTACTGCCAAGCAGCTGAAATATAGAGTGATATTGTGCTTTTAGCTGACGTGTGTCGCCTCACTGTGTTGAGCGATGCTCCTTCATGTCTATGTAGAGCGAGCACAAGCGCGAGCAACAGGACGCTGACTTTCGTTGACTTAACGGCCACAGGTGTTGCTGTTAACAAGCATTTCTGATTCTTACAAACAGTCCCTTTAATAGTTGTAATCCACAAATGTGTACCATGATCCACAAATATTTCACTATCCACTATTTTAGTGTTGTGTAAAGTAAAATCCACAAACATACATTTTCATTAGGATTTGATATAGATAACGTATTTAGAAGGGTGTTTTAAACTCAGTTTATGTTTATTAAGTATTAAATATTTCTTCTTGCATTTTTTCCTCTACCTCAATGTAATGTAATATTTTTGAAATGTGGGTGATGGATTTTCTGATGTATGAGATGATGAATATGACATGAAATGTTTGATATTTAGAAGCATGATATTAGAAGTATGGCATTTACTGTTTTTATGTACTTTATCAAATTTTGAATTGTTTGTGGATGTTTTTTATCACGCTGGTGTTTCAGATGAACTACACCTGCCATCATAGAGCTTGTTTGCCTATTGCTGTGCTTTATGTATAAATATGGCTGTGCTTTCCACTTTCTCAAACACTTTGACCTGACTAAGATCCAAGCAGTATCGAAACGTAGTCAATAAAATATTGTAATATTGTTTATCACAGTAAAGCTGAGACTCTTGTGGATCCAAAGAGCCCAACTGTATTCATGTGTGATGATGTTAGTCCCCATAGGAGACATTTCATTGTAGTGAGACCATTTTTTGAAACTTGACCTCACTGTATAAAATGACCTGTGGTGACCTCTAGGATAACCACAGCCTCATGAAACTTTACGGCCACAAACTAGAGACCTAGAGCATTCAGAGGATGGATGGATCAAACTAGAGACCTAGAGCATTCAGAGGATGGATGGATCAAACTAGAGACCTAGAGCATTCAGAGGAATGATGGATCAAACTAGAGACCTAGAGCATTCAGAGGATGGATGGATCAGACTAGAGACCTAGAGCATTCAGAGGATGGATGGATCAAACTAGAGACCTAGAGCATTCAGAGGATGGATGGATCAAACTAGAGACCTAGAGCATTCAGAGGATGGATGGCTTTCCTAGCTACATTGACAATAAGGGGGTTTCTGAGCAGTTTACACAACAGAAGTTCTCGCCATCCAATCGCAGAAAAATGCAATTCTTGCAGAAATCTCCAAATGTCAAAAGTTTTTGATACCAAATCACAGCATGGCTTTTTCTATGGTGTTCCTCAAGGTCTTGGTGTCTTAATGTGGTATTTTGGCAGGAAAACACAGCACATTACGTATGTATTCACACTTTATTTTGTCTTTTACAGGACAGGAGCACAATATATGCCACCCCCAACACCTATGTCCCTCTTCTGCAGATATATTTAGATGCATCAAGAGACATGCATCTCGACTATCGCCTGTCAAGGCCGTCTTTTGAGGTGCTGATGGCCCTTCTCAGGAGGGAGAAAACCCATGGCTGGGTGCAGCACATGGAGGTCCTCCTGGTGGTCTACTGGCTGGCACATGGTCTGTCATACACTGTTGTTTCCCGGGTGTTTGATGTGCCAAAGACGACAATGTTTGACATTGTACATCGTATATGCGATTCAATCTTGTCCCTCTTGGACAAAGTGGTCACCTTCCCCACACTGGCACAGTGTGCTGAAGTTGGCCAGCACCTTGCCAACAGCCCGGCCTTCAGCCACTGTGTGGGAGCCATCGATGTTTGCCACATCCGTATCAAGGCTCCTAATGATCCACATGCGCAAGATTATCTGAACAGGAAACTCTTCCACTCGGTCCAGCTTCAGGCGATCTGTGACAGCACTGGCAAATATCTGGACATATTTGTTGGGTACCCTGGTTCGGTCCACGACACCAGGGTACTAAGAAATAGTCCAGTATTTATCAGGGGCTGTTACCCACCAGCTGGCTTCTTCCTCGTAGGGGATGGGGGATACCCATGTCTGAGGGCACCAGTCACCCTCATTACCCCGTACCGGGAGCCAGTGAGGGGAAGAGTCGAGGTGCGATTCAATGCTCACCATGCCAGAGCCCGATCCATTATCGAGAGGTCCTTTGGAATGATGAAGGCACGGTGGCGAGGGATCTTCTTCAAAGCCCTAGAAGTGGATCACACCTTCGCTCCGAAGGTTGTCGCGGTGTGTACAGTGCTCCACAACATCTGTATTACTGCTGGGGACATCCTGGAGCCGGCTGAGGAAGAGGAACCAGTGCCACCGCCAGCACCACCACCACCTGCGCAAGTGATTGAAGATGGAGGTCAGTTATACAGGGACAGACTGGCAGCACATGTGTCAGCCCCAAACCGGTGGTTTCACAGGAGTAAGTCAGTCATTTTGCATTCAGAAACTCCTACCTTTAATAATAATTTTAATGTGTATCACAGTAATAACATTTCATGAACAACAGAGCTCTCTTGTGTTTTTAGGTGACTGTTCTGAAAAAGGGGCTCCTCACATATACTTTTGTAAGAGGTTGGATGAAGGGGCTTTGACAGTACAGTGAGTTATGAAGTAATGAGAGACCGGTGTACAGGGAGAGCTCTGACAGGTGGGAAGGTTTAGATTGTAGATTAAAGTTATGTGTTGCTCAATACTATGCTAACAGAAGAACTTTGCATTTGACTTCTTTCAGTGAACAGGACTCCACATCTTTTTATATATTTTTTTTTAACTATTTCCGCAAAAAGGCTAAGGAACCGCTCATTTTGTTCCATTAAGGCAGCATCCCTGGCTTCCTCCTTCTCAGCCTGCTTCCTGAGGATTGCCAACATGCCCTCACCCCTCTTGCACCTTTTGGTGGGTGGCTGGAAGGAGATGGAGGGCATGGGCTCTTCCTCACTGGAAGCATCATCCAGGATGGAGGTTCCTGAGGGTTCTGAGGGTGAGGCTTCAGCAGCAGCCTGGCCACGGTTTGGCACCGAGCATGAGGCAACTAGGATGGGAGGCTGAATAGACGGCCTCTCCCCTAGTGCCTCATGCATGGCATCAAACCACGGCCAAGTAGCTGCTGTTGCCTCACCACTCTCCGTCCCTGTGCCGGTGGGGGGATTCTTCAACTCCTAGCGATAACAGAATGTTAGTGAAAGGGCAGCAGAATACACAGTGACCAATAATAGAATAGTCTATCTGTTACTAGCCATTCAACTGTGTGGCTACTCATAATTGCTTTCCCCTCAAATGTTGAAAAGTTCATCAAATGTGTAGATTACTAAGTAATAGGCACATTACAGTTCCATATAGAAGGCTGGAGTAGCCAATGTAATCTTATTTTAATTGTACACGAGCCCAACCATATGATTTCCCTTACCTTGTATTTGGTTTTGAGGTTGTCACACTTCTTTGATGCCTGCAGGCCAGTGACCTGTCCCCTCCAGACCCATTTCCTTCACCACCTGTCTGTAATTACTCTAATTAATTACTATAGAACAGCAGCTCATCAGCAGTGTGTAATAAATCAATAGGCTATACATTTATTTGT
Source organism: Hozukius guyotensis (assembly GCA_916700995.1). Lineage (NCBI taxonomy): Eukaryota > Metazoa > Chordata > Actinopteri > Perciformes > Sebastidae > Hozukius > Hozukius guyotensis. The sequence continues at coordinate 30,642 of CAKALU010067123.1, read as the reverse complement.
CACATGAAATTGTGTAAGGTACTATTACTAGATCAGAATTAGCTTATTATAATTCGCCATACCCATTTATGATAACATTTTAACCCAGGATATACGGTATACTTACTCCCAGCCTGATCTAGCTGTATTCCTCTTCCCACTGAAGAGGTTATCCAGTTTAACCCATGCCTTTATCAGGATAAGGGTTTCAGCATCTGAGACTGAAATGAAATAAAATAAAATTAATGAATCATATTCCTGAACGCTGTCAATTCAACAACGCTCAAAAGTAAGAAATAACTAATGCAGAACTGAACATCAATTACGCTACAACGTTAACTTCACTTTGATCACTTTACATCAGTTTACAGTAACAGTAACGTTACTTTCATAGTTCGCCGACGGGTTTAACACATTGTTGGAGGTTCAAACAAAACACATTAGCATATTAGCAATTAAGGCAACGGTAACTTACATGATCTGCGTTTTTCGGTCATAATCGTTTGTTTCCGTGAACGGCCGAATGGTGCGCCGCTTTTAAACGTCGCGGCCGCAAGGAATTGTGGGACGCCATTCTCTCCTTTCCTTTCGTAAAGGATGCTCCAGTGTATCCTATGCTGAAGGAGGTACTAAAGGAAGCATTGAAGCTCCTTTCCTTAACATTTGGTGAATTCGAACGGCTCTTATCTGAGGTACTTCCGGGTCATTTCACTCCGTTAGGAACCTTCCTATGCAAAAAGGACTATTCGAACGCAACCCTGGACTTCCTCTGTCTCACTGAGACCTGGCACAAACCCCTGGACTATTTCTAACTCAACCAAACCACACCCACTGGATTCACCTACACTGACCAACCTCGTCCTGAGGGGCGGGGAGGTGGTGTTGCTGCCGTTTACAGAAAGGACATTAAAACAACAACCATCTCCATCCCTGCCACTCATTCTTTTGAACACCTTGCCTTCACTCCCCTGGTCACTGCCATTATCTACCGCCCCCCCAAGCCAAACCCATCCTTTTTCTCTGATTTTTCCGATTTTCTTACCCAGCTATGTGCCATTTCACCCTCCGTTCTCTTCCTGGGGGATTTTAACTACCACATCGATGACACTGACTGCAAACCTGCCACAGAATTCCTGGAACTGCTACACTGCTTCAACTTCACACAGCATATCAACTTCTCCACTCACAGCCGCGGACACACCCTGGATTTAGTCTGCTCCACTGGTCTCACAATACACCACCTCTCCAGCCGCAATCTCAATATATCTGACCATCTGGCAATCTCTATGGACATGGACATCCCCATCCCCATACCAAAAGAAAAACGCACAATCTCCTTCAGAAACCTCAAATCTATCTCCCCCTCAGCTCTCTCAGCCTCCCTCACCAGTAAATTGTCTGCCTCCCCTCCCCCACTGTCTGATAATCCCTCCGACCTCACCAACTATTATAATGACACACTCTCCTCCTGTCTTGATCAGCTGCCATTAAAACCATAACAGTCTCATTCACACACTCAGCTCCCTGGTACACTCCTGAACTCCACCAAATGAAATCCCGTAAGCACCAGTTTGAAAGACTTTCCAAGAGAACCGGCTTAACAGTCCATCACCAAGCCTACACAGACTACCTTCAAGAATACAAAGACGCTCTCTCCACAGCCCGGTCCACCCACTACTCTCACCTCATTCACTCTGGCTCCACAAACCCCAGGACTCTCTTTTCCACCATCAACAAACTTCTCAAACCCAGTGACAACACCTCCAGTTCCTTCACAGCCAACAAGTTCAACACTTTCCTCTCATTCTTCCAAACAAAAATCAACACCATCTGCAGCAACCTGACCACCTCCCCCGCCCTCTCCACCACCCCACCCGCTTCCCCCCCATGTACCACCCAGCACCTGTCTCAGTTCTCCCCTCTGTCCCCAATGGAGCTATCCGACCTGGGAAAGTGAAGGGTGAAATCAAGAAATTTATATACAGCAAAGGCATTCTGTGCTGGTAAGCTGAAATTTAATTTCAAATGCTTACGGCCTGTCCACACAGGAAATGTCAGCAGCGCGTGGCGGCTGCGGAACCTGTTGTTTTTTATTTCGGCGTCCATGTTAACAGGTTGGAGCAGCCACACTGCCCGCGTGGCGTCTCGGCTGCATCTCTTCTAGAGATTAGAGTTCTCGCCTATTTTTACCGCGAGCCGCGCGGTTCACAGCAACAACAGACAGTGATAGCGATACTGCAGTCAATGTCTAGACATCTGTAGAATATGTCACAGACAGTGAAGGTGATCTTTTCGCTGTATATTTACATCATATCATCAATATTACTACACTTACAATATCTGTAGAATATGTCACGGACATGAAAAAAAGGAAAGATTTATTTTTAAATCAACACTTCCTGCTTTCATTTAAAAAAAAGAAGAAGCTCTCAAGCATTTTCTCTCCAGTGGACAGAATTCCTTCATTTGTTAACACGAGCATATTTGCAGGACAGTGTTGTAGAACATGCAGTGACTTGCAGGCTCCATTAGTTGTGGGATTTTTACTATTATTTACAAATGAGCACACGCTTCTTAAACTTCTATTGTCTAAAATGAATATAAATGACATTTATAATGAACTGAAATGGCCATTATCAAAGGCAAGGAAAGGGCTGACAGCAGCAGCGGAAACACTGCCCGGTGTGGACAACCCACGCGAGGGACACGCAGCAATTCAGCGAGGCAGCTGCCACGCGCTGCTCATGCGGGCGGTCTGAACAGGCCGTTACAATTACGGAGAGGGTGATGGAGTGAGAAGACCACTAGAGAAAAGAACAATCAGCCAGCCCAGTCGCACAGCAGTTCGTGAAATAATCACGAAATTGAATGTATTGATTCGTGTACACAGACAAGAATTTCACACTATTTTTCATGATGGTCAGCACAAAATCATTTCGTATGTAATCCACGTAAATGTTAACCTGGAAGTATAAGGAGCGGTGAACGCCTTGTACGGAGGATGTTGGGGTGGATGAGTGGGTCAAAAAACACAGGAATTTCGCCCAGGAGTCCGCTGTTCGTGTCCCGTGTGAAGCCACAAGTCAAAGTTGATTTATTCGTCACGTAACTTCCGTACTTAAGTTATGCCACTTCCGGAGTTATTTTAACCCAAACCGCAATCTTTTCCTAAAGCTAACTAAATAGTTTTTGTCAAGTAACTTCCGTACTTAGGTTACGCCACTTCCGGTATTATTTCACCGGATCTATTCAATCTATTCCTAAACCTAACTAAGTCATTTTATTTTGAAAACAACAGAGCGGAAATTGACACGTGCGTCACATGTTGTTGAAAGTCGTGCTGAATGTCACGAAAAGAAATGGGAAATTTGTGTCTACATCCACGAATCAAATAGACACAATTTCATGACTATTTCACGAATTGCTGTGAGACTGTGTTGAATCAGCTCACCAGGAGACTGGGAGCTTCCTCAACTTGTTTGGAGAAAACTGTCAATTTTTTATTATTCTTGATGGTTGTGACGGCCCCTCTGTGTTTTGGATCCTCTGCTGTCTATGCTTTCTCCCTTCAGTGCTGCAGACCTGATGAGGAGGCTAATCAGCAGCATTGGACACACCTGGGCCCGGTGTGCTCCCTGCTTATAAAAGCCAGAGCATGCAGCAGTCTGTGGCTGGCAGACCTCCTTGCACACCATACCTTTGTTACTTGTTTTTTTGTCTTAGTTTTTACAGCATAACATCCATGCAGCACATTTTCACGCATCCACTCCCTACACTACTGACTACAGATTCCTCCCATACATTCTTTTGACTTACTTTTTTACATATTTTGGTTAATAAATCACTTTATTTGTTCAGTATACCCATGTGTCTCCCGATAAAATAAGAAAACATAAATATACAAATAACAAGCCAGAAAAAGTGAATAAATAATAATATATAACCATTTATGGCAACAGTACCAGACCACATGCATAATTTTTAAGTTTATTTGATATATTATCAGTTAAGGTGTATGACATAAGCCTGTTTAGTTTATTTGTTCTGTGGGTTCATGGGATTTTGTTGTTCTGCCTGGGATATTGGGGTGGATCAGCTGCTCAGCAGCTCAATCAGGGAGATTGCAGTCAGGTTTGCCTCATTGGGTCCTCTTAGAGGGGAGGGACTGAACTCTGTTAAGTAGCAGGATGAGATTGGTAGGAGGGAGAGGAGAGTGAACAGCTTGCTGTGAGGCTGCAGTTTTCATTTGTTTGGTGTTCTTTAGATTTAGTTTAAATGAAGTATCATTGAATTTCCTGGGTTTAATTTTTTCCTTTTGCTTCAGTGAACTTTGGTTAATAAACTTAACTTTTTCTGCACTACTCTGGCTTATCAACCCGTTTTTTTTTCCAACATTCCTTTTTAAAGTTTTCCAGTGCCCAACCACCTCATCTGCCTTTATATGGGGTGGCGGCATCCCCAAACCCAATATCTTTGAGTATTTTTTATTTACTGTAGAATAGTGATGTGTCGGTCGCGAACGAGCCCTCTTAGGTGAATGATGGGAGCCGGCTCCTGACCGAGAGCCTTTTTTTTTTTTTTTTTTTTTTTTTTTTTTAAATTAATTCAAAGCAGAATGATAGGATGATCTTCTCCGCGCCACGGGCACTTCATGCACTGACTGTGACTGAATGTTGTGTTATTGACGTCTGTGCAACCAATCAGGTGATGACAGACAAGGATCATACCATCAAGCAGGGAGGGGCAAGGGTGCGCGGCGTGCTGACGGTCTACAGGTACAGAGCAGGAGGGAGAGGAGGAGAGAAAGAGAGAGGAGTGTGATGCGCGGAAACAAAGCAGCATGTAAAATTATGGTATTCTGGAAATTATAAGGTTTAGCATAATTCTATTGAATAATTTAAGTGATATATGTGCACACATACTAATCATAGGTCAAAACATTGCTAAATTTGGCTGAATTATAAAAGGCAGAAGTGATAAAACGAAGAGCCGTTTGGGAGCCGAAAGAGCCGGCTCTTCTTGGTGAGCTGAGCCAAATGATCTGGCTCACTAAAGAGAGCTGTAATTCCCATCACTACTGGAGAAATTCAGAATGTGTCTCTATCCTGCTGCATAATATGTAGGAGCATCCAGACTGGGACACTGCTCCTAAAACCTGAATGATACACTACTACAGGCTACAGATGACACAGGAACACACTTAAACTATTAACACTATGGTTAAATATACAAACACACCACCATAACCGTAAAATGTTTCAGTTGGAATATTATTGGAGTATTATAGGCCAACTATAGAAGATGCATAGCCCAGTTATTATATTAGCAATAAAATCACAACTGATGACTGACACAGTATAACATGCACAAAGAATTCCCAGGTTCAACAGAAATATGTTTTAATCAAAGTCTACGTAGGGAGGAGGTCGAGGTGGATGGCTCGGTCAGATACGGGACTTTCACCCAGGAGATCTGTTCGTGTCCCGTGTGAAACAACAAGGCTAAGGGCTACGTGAAGTTGCGTAACAATCATAGGCCCTGTTCAGAATGCGTCCTCAGTGATCGGATCACAAGTGGACAGCTTTAAGTACGTCTGTTCACACCTGGCATTAGAATGCGTCTACATGCGTCTTCAGTGGCCACTTGTGATCCGATCTCACTTCCCCGCTCTATATGCACATAAACACGTAGTAAACACACGGCTAATACAGCAGCTGTTGTGACGTAATATTACATGAATGTCAGTAATAAAATCCTACATATTCCTGAATTCTGGTACATTGTATTAACATCAAAATAAAAGGTTATCGTACCGGCGGTCCCTGGGGACCTCCGCGCGCCTGCTTTTGTCAGACAACAGCCTGTAGGGGTACAGAGCTCCAGAGAGCCGGGAGGACAGAGAACAGGCGATCGGGTGTCAGCTCCGCGCAAAGCAGCGGAACAAAAACACCGACACATCTCCGACAGTATGATAATAATGCACTTTGCGTGCCTAGTCTGATAGTCTGTAGATATGTAGCCTATAAACAAGATATATTTTAATAAAATACAGTTTTACCGACAGGATACAGTAGAGTACAGAGGCCGTTTCCATGCCGACAAGCGCCCGTGTCTGCCTGTTTATTCACCTGAGGGGCTCGGTGATCCCGCGGATCCCAGCTGGACATCAGATGAGAAGGCGGTCCTTAATGTGGCCCAGGATGCATTCACTACACACTGCTAAAAGAATGTGGTCATATGTGTTCCAGACCACCTCTCAATGTGGTCTGGAAGATCCGATCTCAATGCGTCCTCAATGCGTCTTGAGTGTGTTCACACCTGTACTTAAAGGTCTCATATTATACTCCATTTAAACAAGTTATTATAGGTCTCAGACACCTCCAAACCATGTCTCTGAATTTTTTTTTTCAAAAAAACAATCAGATCATGCATTCCAGCATGTCTCTATAACCTCTATTTCAGCCCATTTCCAAAAGTGCTGATTTCTGTGTCTGTAGCTTTAAATGAAAATGAGCTGCTGCTCCCCACGCCCCTCTGCGGAACCGGCTGTAGCTCTCCGCCCCATGCCCCATGCCCCATGCCCCCCGCCCCTCGGCATGATACCTTGGTTACAGTAAACAACTCTGGATGGTATAATGGCTACAGCTAGAAATATGACTGTTCAGTTTGACCCTGAGTCGAACACCGAGTCGAATTGGTATTGCTCCAGTAGTCAGTCTCAGGTAACTAACGTATCCCGCCAGGTACTGACCCTGATTTACAAAGCATTCGGTTGTGAAATGATTTGCACATACCAACAAATACTTTGGAACCTTTCTGGGCACAGCACCAGCGAAAATAAAGTCCATCCACTGGGTCTTCAGAGGATCCGAAGTGGGTAGATGGTGCAAGCATTTGTGTGGCGTATTGCAGCCAACAACAGAGCAAGCGGGGTTCTTAGGTCCTTTCAGCATGTTTACTAGTAAACAGTCGAAATAACAATGGCGGACACAGCTTGCTGAGCTAGCTACTCCGTGGGCAGGGTTACCAAGCCGGGGTATGGGGGGAGGGGGTTGCTGTTCTGTTTCACTGGAAACCGGAAAGCCATACATGGCTTGCATTTCTCTAATGACGTCAGAAGAGAAGGAAAAGCTGCGCTGTGATTTTCCACACCCATTTCTGGACAAATGGAGCAGGAGAAAAAGAGAGAGGATGGTCTTTTATGATACTATGGTGACCTGTAGACACACTGGGGACAGATATTGATGTTTAAAAGACATGGAAAAGTGCATTTTGCATAATAGGTGACCTTTAAAGCTGTCCACTTGCGATCGGATCATTGAGGACGCATGTTAATACCAGGTCTGAACAGGGCCAGGGTGATTTGGTGTCATTTGTTGTTTTTTTTGCCAGGTTTTTATTTTCTTTGCACCCCTTGTCTGCCTCTTTCCGAGTTGAGTATTATGGCGGCTGCGTTGGCCATTATAAATAAAAGCTCTGACAGCATTTCAAGTGCAAATTCAGGAGGCTCATCTCACTACACAGCATGAAGACATGATTTTGAACTAAAGCTAACGTGTGTGGGAGTAATGGACACAATAAGCTTGTTTCATTGGCGCAAATGGCCGCCATCCACACATACGCAGTTTTAAATGATACAGTACAATTTTCATTTCATACTTTATTATTTCGCTGAGTGCCACAGGCTGCTGGGGGTCCCCAGACCCCCACTTGGAGAATCACTGCTTAACAGTATAAGCAAAACAGTGTGCTAAGTGCTGAATTTACCCATGTAGACAATATTAACAGTGGCCAAAATCAAGGTCAAATATGCTATGTAAACTCTGTTTTGTATAGCAGCTACACTTACTCATTACTGTGACTGAAGGAAAGACAACAACGATTAGTAATGATTCAGAATCACCTTTATTGACCAAGGATGTGAACACATACAAGGAATTTGACCCCATTCTTCTTGCATTGCTCTCGATGTACTGCCACAGGAAAGTAAAAAAAATAAATTCAAATACAAACATTAAAATGATATGTCGGTCTGCAGTCCTGACCATCCGTTGTAAGCCTGTTGTTGTCCTGTTTGGATCCAAACCACCAGGTGATGGATGTGCAGAGAACAGACTGGACCACTGCAGTGTAGAACTGGATCAGCAGCTGAGACGGGCCAGACTTCCTGAGCTGGTGTAGGAACAACTTTCAAGTCGTACATGCAGTACAGAAGTAGTCTACATCTGTGGAGGGCTGGCCAACACATCTAGTGTGGTACCACAGAGCACAGGGGGAGCACTCAATCTGAAAGGGAAAAATAAAAAAACAGACCTTAGAATGCTGTCAAAACATTGTCAGGTTCACATCAGTCATCCATTTTAGGATGTTAAATTCTGCGGTTTAAACTTCATTAGGCATCATCATATGTTATAATTGTATGGCAATGGGTGTCAGATACTGCATTTAAATCTTAGCTGTGGTTCTTTGTGTGGAGTCTGTGTTCTTATGTTCCTTCAGCTGCTCCAGTGTCCTCCAAAAGTGCAGAGACATGCAAGTTAGGTGAATTAAATTAGACATTTTCAATATCTGTGTTATAGTGAGTGTTCACCCGGTGATGTTGAGGTAACCTATCCAAGGTGCATCCCAGTTATCGGCCAGGATACGAATTAATCTTCTTACCCAATCATCAATGTCAGCCCCTGAGCTGAGCTCCCCACATGCTCGACACAGCTGCGATAGGTCATCTGTAAAAATATATAGGCGCAAATGTAGATTAATGCCAATACAAACACACTTAAGTATACCTGGCAAAGTTCTGTATACCTGAATTAGCTACAAAGCTACAAAGTTTCTGATAAATATAATTCTGATGACTTTAGAATGACGGATAGCCACAGAGATAATTAAATGGTTACCTTGCACACGAACACGCCACATGATACAGCGTCCTGCTGTTTAGGATGCCTTACTGTGGTACATGCCCATCTCCCAACAGCTGGGCACTTTTTGCGGACCAGTGCTCTACACAGATAAAGATTGATTACAGTTTGGCAATTTTAACATAAAGCCAAGTAATATTTTCAATTCAAGATCAGTTGAATCATGTTAAGGGACTTCACAAGGACACGCTTATGTTATAGTTAAACAATAGTTCCTAGGACAATGATTTACTGAGCTTAGTGTTGCTGCCAAAAGAATATTCCAAATGCATTTGTGTAATGCACACATTAAAGTTAATTCACCTGGTCACATCCTTGCATTTCTGGATTTGCTCATCTGTGGCCCCAAATGGGTCTATGAACAAGGCCCTCATCTCCTTAAGGTACATGATCTGTAGAAATGCAAATAAAAATGTTAGCCAACCCTTCAGACATCAGATGGACTCGTGGTTGCGTCGAGATCTGTTAACAGTTGAGATGACTTACAATGAGTGTCCAGTGTCCATTGTGACAGACCGCTCCAGCTGCCACGTCATGGTTGAAACGGTCCAACTAAAATTAAAAAAAGTATTAACAAATCATAATCAATATATATATATATATATATATATATATATATATACACACACACACAGTCCAACTATATAGTCCTACTCACCCTTCTTAAACCACCTTTGTGTGTCCCCTGCCAGAGTGAGGTCATCAAATATGTGTCGACTATAAGTGCTCCAGCTTTCCTGCCCACCATTGTTAGATAGCCATTCACGATCTAAGTGTACAATAGTAAGTTGTGATCCAATCGAAAAGAGAAATATCAGTCCAATATTTGTTTTTAAAGCACCTCTCCCTCCAGCTGCTCTCCTGGGGCCAAGACCATGAGGTTTTCAGAATAGATTTTACAAGGCCCGATCTTGGACCACAGGGTCTCCCTTCTCCTCCCCGTCCATTATGTCTCGGATTACTGCAAACACGGCAATGCCAGTTATTTGTGCAATGCATAAGTTCGGTTGTACTTTTTTGAGTTTACTTACAAATTTCAGGATCACTGGATGGTCTTTGGGCCTTGCAGTCCATGGATGGAGCTTCAGATGGTTTGGGTGTGACCTCAGATGTGGGTGTTTGTGTGCTGTGTATGAGTGTCTGTTGTGAACCAGCCAGAGGAGAAGGATCCGCCAAGTTTTTCAGTTTAGCAGGGATCCTCTCCTCTGGCTGGAAATAGTGTGTCAGCAGATCAATGTTTGTTTTAATCTTTCCCTCTCCCTTACCTGTAGCCAGGACGGCAATCTTTCCCTCAAGCTCGATGATTTTATATGGTCCCAACATATCTGGCTCCAGCTTCCCCCCTTTTCTCTGCTCCTGTCTGATGTTTTTTTTCAAGACAAGATCGCCCACGTTGAAATTGTCCTCCTGGCCCCTTTCTTCCTTCCTCTTACGGACTTTGTCCTGGCTTCTTTTTATGTTTGCCTTCACTTAAAAAGTGAATGTTTGTGAAGACACCTTTCTGACTCTTCAGTCCTTCGCAGATGTCCTCCCTCACCAGCAGGCTGCTGACTTTGACTTCAGTTACCTGCCACAAATCACAGTTTGAATGTAGAGGACATAGATGACCCTAATTAAGACTTTTAAAAAATGTAACAACATTAGAAAATCTTACTTTGTACTCCTTGGGCACCTCAGAAGGATACCTGGCCTCCCTCCCAAACATCAAATAATAAGGGCTGTATTTCATGGTCAGCTGCTTTTTGGTCCGAAGGCCAAACATGGTGGACTGCAGGAAATGGTCCCACCGTTTGGGTTGTTCGGCCACAAGTTTGTTCAGCGACCTGAAAATGCAGAATTCAAGTACAGGCATGAGGAGGCAGGACAGAATCATGGTTCTCATGTATGATAAAGCAAGCTATTCTCAGAAAGTATTATCACTGATTACCCGTTCATATAGGAACAGGAAATGTGTTTATTGTATGAAGACCTTGAATTTATTGAAGTATTGAATACAAAAACATACCTCTGTATTGTCCCATTCAGTTTCTCCACAAGGCCATTGGTCTGTGGATGATAGGGGGAGCACAGGCTTCTTTCGATGCCCAGCCTCTTACAAAGGCCATAGTTGACCTTGAAATGTTCATTTGGACAAACATCAGACAGCAGGAATAAGAAAGATATCAGCACAGCAACTGTTAGATACTGGGGATTCATATAGCATCATCCCTGTACCTTGTTGCAAAGTTCTGAGCCCTGGTCTGTTAGCAGTCTTTTAGGTGCACCAAATTTGTAAACGAAATCGAGAATACAATTGGTCACCTCATCTGCTGTTTTGCTCTTTAGTGGGTATGCCTCTGCCCATTTGGTGAAATAGTCAACCATGACACATATGTACTGGTTGCCACCATCTGTTACTGTGAGTTTACCCACCAGGTCCATCCCTACCAGCTCAAAGGGCTCCGTCACCTGGGAGAAACAAAAATAAAAGACATGAGCATCACTGTTGATGTGTTTCAAAGCTGACAATATGCTGTTAACTGGCACTGTGGACACTGAGCAATCTAAACAGAGAAAGATTATTTCAAAATGATGACGAATGGTAGTGCAAATGAATATTATGTTATACTATACAGGTCTCCATCTGGTGTTTACAATCACTATCCAGCATCCAAATGACTTTGCTGGAGAGGCGTGGCTTTCACAGTAATGTCACATCTCATGGTACTGAGTACACTCATGGGTTTTGTGAATATTAAGTAGGTCGATTTTACATTTGAGATGACCTGAAATAGGTGTGGGTGCGTATCAGGCTGCTCTTCATTAAACCTGAAAGGTACAAGTGCATAGGAGCTTCACCAGAAAAGTTATGATTTTTTTTAAAGGTCCAATTTCGCAGTTCACCCCCTTCCCAAGGTCGTACAAACTCGCAGATTGTACCAATCGATCGGTCGTGCCTGAAGTAATGGGGGTAGAGTGTACTTACAAGTCTGTACGACTTTCACCAAAAAAGTTATTCATAAATATCTCCTCCAATTTTTGGAGATGTGGTCGTTTGACCCCTTCCAAAGGTTGTAGAAGCTCGGGGGATGGTAACAATCGATCGGGCTTACCCATATTAGTTTAGATGGAACCAACAAGTCTCTACGACATTCAGAAAAAATGTTATTCAAGAATATCTCCATCTCCAATTGGTTAATATCCCTAATCCTAACCCTAACCCCTAACGGCCTCCGGCAGATATCCCTGATAACCTGTCGGAGGCCGAACGCAGGGCCCTAACCCAACTTAAACATATCCCCAACATTATAATAAAACCAGCAGACGAAGGATCAAAAACGGTAATCATTGACGGACAACAATATCTCACAAGAGGCACACCGACAGTTATCAGACACCAGAGGCTATAATAATCCATCCCAACAAGACCCCATAACTTACTAACCCTCCAACCCCCAACAACCCATTAGCAACTGCTCTTTGATCTCTGCCCTTTGGTCCTCCCCTCCCACAAAAAATCTTCTTTCCCAAACCGGACATGGCTGGGCTGGGATGCGAACACTGTCCCCCTAGGGGAGAGAGATTTCCTCTCTGGCACATCCACCTAGCCAGTTACCACCACAACCACCAGAACACCCATACAATATAGATCAGTAGGCCTGTGCCAATTAAACAAATCCATGTCCCTCAGAACCCCAACCCTAACCGTGCCCGTGCCACTGATCTATAATCATCCCTTTACCCACTTACTACCCTCCATTAAAAAGTTTCCTCAGTGAGCCTGGGGTCGGGATTGATCCCCGCTCTCCCATCTGCTGCAGCAGGGCCCAACCTGTGAGCTATACCTGGACATGCAGAAACAGGCAATCACCTCAACAAGACCCTATTCTCCAAACGGACCCACCCCCTAGATCATCCAATCACACAGTTTCCCTCCAAAATTCAGTTCAAACTACCCCAGCATCCAATCACACTGCACTCACACCACACACACTACATAGAGATAGGATAATTGAAGCTTGGGGGAGGGTCTAACCAACCTTCCACCAACATTCATAGTCCTGAGCTGCTACACTCTCCCTTTTCCCTCTGAGGAAGCAACACAACCTGCGAAACGTCATGGATACCGACTCTCAGGTATACAGCCTTTTACTCTTATTCTGTCTTTTATCCCAACTTTGGGTTTGTGGCAGCCACCCATTCTCTGGGGCTTGCTGTCATTTACCTTTTCCCTGGTGTTTTTTTGGTTGAATTGCTGAGTGATTAGAGGATTATTCAGTTCACCTGTTGCGCAGGGTGTGGGGACTGGCTCTTAAATGATAGTTGAGAGCAGCTTGGTGCATTCTCCTCTTGGCCAATCAGGGTGTAACGACGCCCTTTCTGTAGGGCTTAAAAGAGGAGAGAAACTGCACACCCAGTGTCATTCTGATCTCTCCTTCACTAAATGCAACATATGTTATCAGCCAAACCAGAAACTCTGGTCTGTTTTAGGCCCTGTGACGGAGTAGCCGTCACTGACTGTGGGCAGCGCACACACATCACCTCAGGCCACACACACCAACATTTCTCCGCTGCGCCGCAGGCACACACACACAGCAGCCACGTGAGACCAGGTATTCCACTGTGGAAAAAGAGGGCCTGGCCATCAAGTGGGCACTGGAGAGCCTGCGTTACTACTTGCTTGGACGAGAGTTTGACCTGGAAACTGACCATCGGGCTCTCACCTGGATAAACAGCATGAAGGATCACAACAGCCGGCTGACCCGATGGTACCTCACTGCAGCCCTTAAAGTTCTCCATCCGACATCGAGCCGGCAAGGCCAATGTGGTGGCAGATTACCTTTCCAGGTTGCCGCACATCGCCAACCTCCGGGAGGAGGGGGATGATGTGACGGAGTAGCCGTCACTGACTGTGGGCAGCGCACACACATCACCTCAGGCCACACACACCAACATTTCTCCGCTGCGCCGCAGGCACACACACACACACGCCAAACATTTCTCCGCTCCCTTCCTGATTTACTCCGTAGTTAAAACACATCGCGACATATCCCTCTCCCCTAAACTGTTTGTCAGTAGTGCGACCAAAGGTGCACACTTGATTGTTCTGCTGTTTCCTATACGCATATATTTACACAAACATTATTCTCACTCACCAGTTGCTGAAACGCTGCCTGTCCATCCTGTCATGTCCCATTCATGGTTTGACGAGCGAAACAGGGCCGTAACAAATCCCTCCGTTAAAAAGGGCGCTCTCGCGCGTTTTTGAGATCATGTGATCGGCATAAATATGTTTATTATTTTGAATTGTGATTTTGTCGCAAATTAACTTGTTTTGGTTGGGGGGAATGTTTAGACAGAGGTATATAATTTATATGTAAATTATGCCTATAGGTTAAAGGGGCTATAAATATCTTCTATGATGAAGAATGTTGTTAATTGTTATTTTTCTATGTAAGTAATACGCCCAGGGGAGGGGCTATTGGTTTAAAAGGGGGGTCATCTTGGCCAGCTGAAGTCAGTCTGATCTTGAAGTGGTTACAGAGAAGGTAACACTCAGGAAGGTAACATATAGATTGCATTGTTGGATTGTTTTTGCCTGTTCTGAAAGAGAAGCATGGAGTTATTGAGGAACTCTATTTTCAGTGCTATTTGATGTTTTGTACATAGCTTATTTTCTATTTTTTCACTTTTTGTAAATATTAAGCACTGATTGCACTTTGGGAGGCCGACATAATAAAAGGGATTAATACAACGTTTTTCGACTACGCCAGTGTTTTTCATGTTGTACGGAGTTTTGAAATAGAACCCCGCGACAGGCCCTTTTGAGATTCTGTGTTCTTTGTGTTTTGCTTATTGAGTGTTGACTATCCTAGTTGGGGAAACAAAATAAATACCATTCAATTGGGTTACCTGCACTAGGACGTTTAGGTGCTATTTGTGCAAGAATCTGGCTTGCCTCACGATAGCCTAACGCCTGCAGGCTTTATTTTGTTATTCTAGTC
>CAKALU010067123.1:0-15738 GCA_916700995.1 Hozukius guyotensis | reverse complement strand
TCACTCAGCACATGTAGGGCAGTATGCAAGTGCACAGCCTTTGCACATATACGTCTTGCATCTACAGCACACAGTATGTGTTGTACAGTCCGTCTTTGGTGAGCGGATGTGACACCTCTTCCTCTTACTCGCTCCCACGTGGGCAGTGGCTAGGGCAGCAAGATCCTCAACTGCGCTGGTTTGATACCTTGGTGACTCACCACGTGTCCCGGGTTTGTCCGCTGCACACAGTCTCGGAGTAGGTAAAGAACTCAGTACAAACAACGCACATGTCATATTCGTATCACTTTATTTGGTACACCTACAAAAACCTTTCTACAGTCGTACATCTGTACCCATAGACTGTACTTGTACCTATACCGTAACCCTCCCGTTGTCCTCATGTCATGTATAATACACCCCCAGTGTCCTCCGGGTCACATCGACCCGGGAGGACAACAAAACCCTCACTTAGCACATGTAGGGCAGTATGCAAGTGCACAGCCTTTGCAGATATATGTCTTACATCTACAGCACACAGTATGTGTTTTACAGTCCTTCTTTGGTGGGCAGATCTGACACCTCTTCCTCTTACTTGCCCCCGCGGGGGCAGTGGCTAGGGCAGCGGGATCCTCAGGTCGATCGAGACATCTAGCCCGCTGAACAGCTTTCACGACTGCTGCAGATGCGTCTGTGCGGGGGAGATGCTCCCTTCTTTCGATCAGTGGAGTTACAAGTGCCTTTCCCAGCTGCTCGAGGAACACCCTCCTCTTATTGCGCTTACCGGGCATCCAGCCGGGGTTGAGCTCTCTCCATATCACAAAGGCGTTGTAGGAGGAAACATCAATGATGTTGTGGAAGATGGCCAGGGGCCAGCGGGCAGTCATCCTTCTGCAGCTGTACGTTCCAATCACTTTATCTAGGTTGTCCACGCCTCCTTTGGTACAGTTGTAGTCTAGGATGATGGCTGGCTTCCTGTCCTGGCGATCACTAATGTTAGCCTCTGTGTGCCGTGTGCTCAGAAGCATGACATTCTTGTTCTTCTTCGGGAGGTAGGAGACTAGAGTGGTGCTGGGCGTGAAGGCAAACTTGGACGAGAGGACCTGTCTTTCTTTCGTGGCAAGCAGTGCAGGTGGGAGCTCAGGCTTGTTCCTTCGAACCGTGCCAATCATGGTGATGTCCCTCTTCAGGAGCTGCTGTCCGAGTTCATAAGAGGTGAAGAAATTGTCACACGTGACATTGTGACCCTTCAGTCCCTCTGTGACATCGAGCACAACCCTCTTCCCCTGGTTCTTCTCTGAGCCTCCACCGGCAGGCTTGCCGGTGTAGACCTGTATCTTCCAAGCGTAGCTGGATTTGGCGTCACAGGCCACCCATGACTTGATCCCATATCTTGCTGGCTTGCTGGGCATATACTGCCGGAAGGGACAACGACCTTTGGATAGAAGACTCGGTGTCACAGAAAGCAGTCACACACACACACACACACACACACGTCAGTTGTGAGATATATCTGTATATAGAGCTATACATATATATACATACATACATACCTCTGAATGGAACCAGCTGCTCATCCACTGTTACGTCAGGCCCTGGGTTGTAGAGGTGTGGCAACCGCTCCACCCACTTGTCCCAGACATCTCTTATGGCTGCCATCTTGTCAGTCGCAAGTCTTGGGGGTCGTAACTCACGGTCATCAAATCGTAGCATGCTTGAGTAAGTGTGAAAGAGTTTGAGTGGCATCGTGGCACGGAAAATCGATCTACCGCTCTCCGCATCCCATAGACTAGCTGCGGCCTCACCTCGGGACCTGTATACACCCGCTAAGATTAGCAGCCCTATGTAGGCACGCAGATCAGTCTCATCCATCTTTTTCCAGCTGTCACCATGTTTTCGACAACCCTCCAGATTAGTCATCTCCAGGATGAGATTTTCTATTTCCGGTGTGATGAACAGGTAGAACGTTGAAGCAATGTCATGGGCGTGGGGAACGGAATATTGTGTGGGTCCTGGGGTCATGTCCAGGACCTTATGTTCTACCGTCCTGCCCTGTTTGTGATATGCTAGTGAGGACCATTTGATTGCTCTGTTTTTTGACAGGAAAGTCTCTCTTTCGGCTCGAGGGATTTCCTCTTCTTCTTCTTCTTCTTCTTCTTCTTCTTCTTCTTCTTCTTCTTCTTCTTCTTCTTCTTCTTCTTCTTTGTCTTCGTAGTCTTCGTTTTCGTTGTTGTTGTTGTTGTCTTCTTCTTCTTCTTCTGAGGATGATACATCTTGCTCTGGTCTGTATTCCTCTCCATCTTCTTCTTCTGACACATCCTCTGCTTCCTCTTCAGAATCAGAGTAGTCTTGCTGGTCATTTGACCAGATCTGTTCTAGAACCTGTTCAGCAGTGAAATGCGCAGCCATGGCTTCAGGTACAGAGAGGAGGAGGGGGGTGGGGGGTGAATTCCCATGTGAATGTCACGTGGGAATGAAAGGAAAACGCAACTAACAAAGGCAAAGTTTCCCTTTGTAATGTTTGGGTCATGGTGGGGATCAAGTCCGGACATGTTTACGTGCGCTACCGATTGATCTCAGACAGACCTACGGTGTACTTGATTTCTTGGGATCAAGTCCGGACATGTTTACGTGCGCTACCGATTGATCTCAGACAGACCTACGGTGTACTTGATTTTCTTGGGATCAAGTCCGGACATGTTTACGTGCGCTACCGATTGATCTCAGACAGACCTACGGTGTACTTGATTTCTTGGGATCAGGTCCGGACATGTTTACGTGCGCTACCGATTGATCTCAGACAGACCTACGGTGTACTTGATTTTCTTGGGATCAAGTCCGGACATGTTTACGTGCGCTACCGATTGATCTCAGACAGACCTACGGTGTACTTGATTTCTTGGGATCAGGTCCGGACATGTTTACGTGCGCTACCGATTGATCTCAGACAGACCTACGGTGTACTTGATTTCTTTCTTTCTTTTTTGCGCACGCACGGGGGGGGGGGGGGGTTCCACCTGTGAATGTCTCGTGGGAATGAAAGGAAAACGCAACTAACAAAGGCAAAGTTTCCCTTTGTAATGTTTGGGTCATCGTGGGGTTCAAGTGTAGCATGCAGGAGATTTTAGTTTCCCTAGGGGGTAAACATGCGGGCGGGTCCTTTTGACCCGAGGACAGTGGGAGGGGTAAACGTGCGAGCGGGTCAGTCTGACCCTAGGACAGTGGGAGGGGTATACCTGCCTGCGGGTCAGTCTGACCCTAGGACAGTGGGAGGGGTAAACGTGCGAGCGGGTCAGTCTGACCCCAGGACAGTGGAAGGGGTATACGTGCCTGCGGGTCAGTCTGACCCTAGGACAGTGGGAGGGGTAAACGTGCGAGCGGGTCAGTCTGACCCCAGGACAGTGGGAGGGGTATACGTGCCTGCGGGTCAGTCTGACCCTAGGACAGTGGAAGGGGTAAACATGCCTGTGGGTCCTTTTGACCCCAGGACAGTGGGAGGGGTATACATGAGAGCGGGTCAGTTTAACCCGAGGACATTGGGAGGGGTAAACATGAAAGCGGGTCAGTTTGACCCCAGGACAGTGGGAGGGGTAAACATGAGAGCGGGTCAGTTTGACCCTAGGACAGTGAGAGGGGTAAACGTGCGAGCGGGTCAGTTTGACCCTAGGACAGTGGGAGGGGTATACATGAGAGCGGGTCAGTTTGACACTAGGACAGTGGGAGGGGTATACGTGCCTGCGGGTCAGTTTAACCCGAGGACAGTGGGAGGGGTAAGCATGCGAGCGGGTCAGTCTGACCCTAGGACAGTTGGAGGGGTATACATGCGAGCGGGTCTGTTTGACCCCAGGACAGTGGGAGGGGTATACATGAGACAGATGTAATTTCTTCACAGAAACACATCTCTTATATTGGAAACATACATAACGGGATGAATATGAAGGGGAATATTGTTTTCTCAAATGTAACATTGGAATTCGCCTCCACGCGTTACAATCTTCATTCTGTGCTCAATGCCATGCCGATCTCTGGTTGTCATCACTAAACTCGCTCAATATGTCTTTCTCTCCACAAACCACTCAGAAACGCATTGCTCCTCAAGAAACACTGCAAAGTTTATTAGACATACCTGCGGGTCAATATGACCCCGAGACAGCGGGAGGGTTAAATATGCCGGTGGGTCAATATGACCCCCGGGACAGCGGGAGGGTTAATGCATTTTGTTGCTTGTGTTCTTGTGTCTGTGTGCCTCTATATGTTTTTTGTTTTTCTCTGTTTTGTTTCTGCAGGTCCAACTGTGCCACACACACGCGCACACACACACACACACACACGCACACATACACATTCACACAAACCTGGAATATCTGTGGAATTGGTACACAGGCAAAAAAAATAAAAGTTCTGAATCATCTGGGCAAACTACAAGCAGTTATCTATCGTATCGAGACTATCTCTCCAGCTTACATATTCCATATGTATGGGGAATGACCTCTCCTAGGTCAGGTGACGTGGATACTTATTTAAGACACACCGGCACTGCCGACCACGCCTAGACGCGAGTCTATAAAGCGCATGCGCTGGCGTGGGATCATTGCCATTTTGATCTCCACTTTGGTGCAGAATGTGTGATAAAGAAAGAGGAAACAGCTAACTCAAACCAGAATATCAGGGTTACAGCATCGAGTCCACTTACTTGGTGTAAGGAGCGGGCGTCTGTCTTTGGCAGCCTCCCCGGACTGCTGTTGTCCCTGTCTGGTAACCGTGTCTCCGGTGTGCTGCGTGGCGGCTAATCTGGTTGACCGAGGTACCGGGGCTTCCAGGGCGTATTGCGAAAGTCGCTAACGCGTCCAGAGGCAGTTTGTCTGCTGTGCCGTTAAATCGGCTACAGCGGCGAACGTTGACCGGTGTGTGTGTGTGTGTTCCTATCCTGCTTCCTAAAAAGCACAGGGCCGGGCAGGCGACATTCCGAAAAAAAAAGGAAAAGAGATGTAAATAATCTTATGTGCCGCTTCCGGGTTCCATGTATCACGGGACTGGATACCTGGTGACATCACTTCCTGGGCATTAGAGAGTTGTTTCATTTCAGGGAAAAAATAAAATAAAGAAAAAGAGTGCGGAAGAGAGGCATTTTTTGGATTTAAAAAAAAAAAGAACAAAAAAAAAAATCTTTTGTTCAGTCAGTATGGCAGACACTGCAGGCCATTCCTGTTTTGGTTGTAATGTTAATTTGCCAATGGAGGATGGGCATGACAGGTGGGCTCCATGCTTGGGATATGACCATGCACTGAGGGCTAAAAATGACTCAGCGTCATGCATGGATTGTTTTATCATGCCTCTTCGCACAAGGGAAGCCAGACTTCACTTTTTTAGAGGGAAGCGCCCCCGCTCCCCTTCCCGGGTTGAGTGGGGGGCTAAGTGCCCAAGGCAAACCGCATGGGGTCCCTCTTTTTCTGGGTCTACCTCTGCCCGCTCACAGGCTGAGAGTCGGCATCGGCTTCCGAGGAGGAGGAGGAGGAGGAGGAGGAGGAGGAGGAGGTTGATGTGCTTTCCCTGTTTCCTTCGGAGGATGAGGCCGATTTGCCAGCTTGGCAGCAGACCGGGCAGGGCTTAGGGGCAGCTGAGCCACCTTTGGCTTTCCGGTTTAAGGAGGTCATTGACAAGGCAGTAGGAGCGCTTGAGATTCCTCTGCCTGAGAACCCAAGGGCACCGCCCTCTCTGTTTGAGGATGAGAGTGAAGCTCGACCTGCTCCTACCAGAGTACCCCTCCTTCCAGATTTTGAGGAGGTAGTGCAGAAGCAATTTCTTGCACCTACAGCAGCACACAGGTGGCCTGGTGTCAGTAGGCAGATTGCAGACATAAGTGGAGCTGAGAGGATTGGCTGTGGGCCACTGCCTCCAGTGGACCAGGCATTGTCAGCCCTTATGTCTCCTTCTCAATCCTTGCTTGGTAGGGTTAGCTGCCCTAGCAAAAATTGCAGGACCATGGATGGTCTACTATTTAAAATGCACAAGGCTATGGCTGTTCAAAGAAAGCTGGCCAATACTGGTGCCATCCTCTCATTGTATCTGCGCCAACTGTCATGCAGGTCACAGGATGAGCAGGAGGAGGTGAGCCTTACAGTAGAGATGCACCAGGCTTCTTCTCTTCTACCTATAATAATGAAGGAGCAGGCTGAGGCAGCAGGCAAAGCTATGGCGCCCCTTTGGACAGTGGGGCGCCACCTTTGGCTGTCGCAGTCCCGGCTGCAGCAGGAAGACCGAGACACACTTCTACGGTTTCCTGTTGAGCCCTCTGCCATGTTTGGTCCGGATACGGTAAGTATGTTGCAACAGGCCAGGGAAGCCCGGCACTATGCTAGGGAGATGTCGGGTGCCCTCTGTCGGTGCCCCCCAACCCAAGGGTTCTGTTGCGCAGCCCCAGTGGGGTCCAGAGGACCTTAGACCCCAGCTGGAGGCGTTTCGTAGGCAGAGGGCTCGGCGGCAAGGAAAGAAAGGGGGGCATGGCCGAGGTCAGAGACCCTCTAGGCCATCACCTCTCTCCTGACGGTGTGCCGAACCCAGACCGCCACTGGCCCCTCTCGACACGAGACGCGGCATGGTGACATCACTCCTGTCCAAGGAAGCCATAAGAGAGGTGGAACAGGACGACCGGCAAGCAGGGTTTTACTCCCATTATTTCCTTGTCCCCAAACAGGACGGGGGATTCCAACCAATCTTGGACCTCAGGGGGCTCAACAAGTATCTCCGTCCCCTGAGATGCAAGATGCTGAGAGTTCCGAGGCTGAGACAGGCAGTCAGCCAAGGCGACTGGTTCGCTACAATCGACTTCGAAGACGCCTATTTTCAGATACCAATCTGGGAAAATCACTGGCGCTTCCTGAGGTTCGAGTTCAAGGGCAGGACCTACGAGTTTCGAGTCCTCCCCTTCGGTATGTCTTCTGCCCTTCGGACTTTCATGAGGTGCATGGATGCTGTCCTAGCACCTCTTTGGCCTCAGGGCCTCAAGGTGTTGAATTACACGGACGACTGTCTAATATTTGCCTCCACGGAACAGCTGTGCCGCCATCATGTGTCAATGCTCCTGGAGCACATCCAGGGTTTAGGCCTGCACCTCAACACAAACAAAAGCAGGTTGGAGCCCGCCCAGGTGACACAGTTCCTGGGAAAGATAGTGGACTCCAGGTCTGCCACAGTGACACTGACCTTGGAGAGGCAAGAGGCCATAATGGCCTGTCTCTCCCAGTTCCGGTTAGGAGCAAAGGTCAGTTGGAGACTGTGTCTCCGCCTCATGGGCCTGATGGCAGTTGCTGTTCAGGTGGTACCCTTGGCACTTCTGCACATGCGGCCTGTGCAAAGGTGTCTCCTGAGTTTGGGGTTGTCCCCTTAGAGGTCCCTGTCAACCGAGGTGTCGGTCACCCAGAGGCTTCGTGTGGCCCTTCATTGGTGGGAGCACCCAGGCAACATTGCAAAGGGAAGCATGTTGGGTCTAGTGGTTCTTCGCCAGCTGGTAACAGCAGATGCCTCTCTGGGGGGTTGGGGTGCAGTTCACGAAGGCTGGGGTGTCAGCGGTCACTGGACTGGCCCCTGGACAGGTCAGCACATAAACGTGTTGGAGCTGAGAGCAGTTCACCTCGCACTCATGCACTTTATGCCACGTCTCCGTGGGCACCATGTGCTGGTAAGAACCGACAGCACCGTAGCTGCAGCCTATGTCAACAGACAGGGGGGCCTGGACTCTCCCCTCCTGTGTCGGCTGGCACACAAGCTTTGGACATGGATGCACCCCCAGGTTCTGTCTCTGAGAGCGGTGCAGGTGCCAGGCTCTACAAACACAGCAGCAGACTGGCTGTCCAGAGGAAGTCTCGACCCGGGGGAGTGGAGGCTACACCCTGAGGTTGTATCAGAGATCTGTCGCCGGTTTGGTCCAGTGGACGCAGATCTGTTTGCCTCCAGGTAGACGACACATTGCTCTCTGTTTTTCTCCCTGGGGAGGGACAACCCCACTCTCGGGACGGACGCTCTGGCGCATCCATGGCCTCAGGGCCAACTGTAAGCCTTCCCTCCATTCAGCCTTCTCCCGCCTCTTCTTAGTAGAGTGCAGGCGGAGAACAGGAGAGTAATTCTGGTGGCCCCAAACTGGCCCCACATGACATGGTTTTCCGACATTCCACCTCTCCTGCACGGAGCGCCATGGGAGCTTCCAGTCAGGAGAGACCTGCTGTCTCAAGCAGGGGGGTCACTGTTCCACCCCTTCCCCCGGGGTCTCAAGCTCTGGGCCTGGCCCCTGAGAGGACAGGGTTCCTTGCTATGGGGTTGCCAGAGCGGGTAGTCACAACCCTCGAAGGGGCTCGGGCGCCCTCAACTAGCGCAGCCTACTCCTATCGTTGGGGGGTGTTCCTGTCATGGTGCGAGGCACACCAGGTGGACCCTTTTGCCTGTGCGGCTCAAGACATCCTGCGATTTTTGCAGGAACAGTTGGATGCGGGGAAGTCCTCCACCACCCTCAGAGGTATGGTGGCTGCTATTAAGGCTGCTCGGGTTGGGGAACTCAGACTCCCCGAGAGCGGGTGTGTTCTGATCTTGCAGTTCCTCAAAGGGGCTCATAGGCTTACAGCTCGTAGTAGGGATTTGGACCGCGTCCTGGGGGCATTGCAGCGCCCCCCTTTTGAGCCTATTGCATCTGCAGAGCTGAAATGGCTGTCACTTAAAACAGCCTTCCTTCTGGTAGTGACCTCTGCGAGGAGAGTAGGGGAGCTGCAGGCTTTATCTATTCATCAAAGCTGCTGCAGGTTTCTGCCGGATGGTGCGGGGGTGATCCTTCGCCCTAATCCGGCTTTCCTCCCTAAAATACTCTCGGAAATGCAAATGAGCCAGTCAGTTGAGCTTCGTCATTTCTACTCCCCTCAAGAGAGGGAGGGAGCCGACCGACAACAGTCGACACTATGGTTAGGTCCCGGTTAGGACCCTGGCGATGTACATAAAACGAACGCAGGTGTTTAGACAAACGGACCAATTGTTTGTTTGTTTCAAACCGGAGTGCTTGGGTAGGCCACTGTCGAAGTAAAGGTTGTCACGTTGGGCTGTTGAGACAATCCAACAGGCTTACAGGGAGACGGATGGGCCGTTGCCACCAGGGGTGTGTGCGCACTCGACGCGAGGTGTAGCGACCTCATGGGCACTGTGGCGGGGTGCCTCTCTAGACGAGATTTGCACGGCAGCCACATGGTCAGCTCCATCTACCTTCACCAGATTCCACCGCTTAAATGTTGCAGCCGGCACCTCCTTTGGTGAGTTGGTGCTGGGTGCAACCCGGATGTGACTTGATCCTACCTGTTTGTTTGTTGAGGTGTACATAATTATTAGTCTGCACCGTCTCCTCACGGTGTGTCTTACAGAGTTCCCCATACATATGGAATATGTAAACTTCTCGATACGATAGAGAACGTTTGGTTACGGTGTAACCTTTGTTCTCTGAGTGAGAGACTATCTCTCCAGTATGAGGTCGCTCGGAGACACGTTACGATCAAATCTAGCAATGATCCCACGCCAGCGCATGCGCTTTATAGACTCGCGTCTAGGCTTGGCCGGCAGTGCCGGTGTGTCTTAAGTAAGTATCCACGTCACCTGACCTAGGAGAGGTCATTCCCCATACATATGGAATATGTAAGCTGGAGAGATAGTCTCTCACTCAGAGAACAAAGGTTACACCATAACCAAACGATATATGTTTACTACAAGAAACACATCTCTCAGATTCAGACTACAATCAATTTAAATCATCACAATTCATTCACTTATTCTCAGCTCACTACAACACAAAACAAAGAGGGGTATGTATCTTAATAAACAAAAAAGTCTCATTTGTCCATAACACCACCATCACAGATCCCGAAGGATATTTCATCATAATAAACATATCAATCAACAATAGCCCAGTCACAATCTGTAATGTTTATGGCCCAAATACCAATGACCCATCCTTTTTTCATAATTTCTTTTCCACTGTCTCAAACATTTCCAGCTGCCCAGTTATATTAGGAGGCGATTTCAACACAGTTATCAACCCATCAGTAGACAGATCTAACATTTCAAACACTAAAAGTACATGGCAGTCCCAAGAAACAATAAAACAGTTCATGAGCAATTTTGGTATTGGCGATAGTTGGCGATTGCAACATCCAGCTGTAAAAGAATACACATTCTTCTCACCGGTACACCACTCATACTCACGCATTGACTTCTTCCTCACCAGCAACTCAATTATATCTAATATTTCAGAATCAAAGATCCACCCCGTTATTATTAGCAACCATGCCCCCGTAATATTTACATGGAACAGAGTCAGTCTACACAAACCAGCCATCAGATGGCGCTTTAATACATCTCTCCTCAAAGACCTTCAGTTTGACAGTCTCATTAAGAAAGAGTGGGCATCCTTCCTAGAAATAAATGATTCTCCAAAGTCATCACCAACACTTCTAAGGGTAAACAGGGCAGGCAGATTTAAGAGGCATAATCATTTCATTCTCCGTATATAAAAAAAGAAAGAAAAAGAACAAGAAGCTGAACTGGAACAAAAAATCAATCAACTCGATAACATTAAGGCAAGCACCCCAACAGAGGAAACCCAGAATGAATTAAGAAGTTATAAATTCCAAAATAAATGAAATTAAAAATAAAACACAACTCCTGATACACAGACTTCGACAAGAAAATTCCAGCATAGCAATAAATCTGGTAAATACTTGGCAAATCAAATTAAACGAAATAAAGAAAAAAACAACAATCTCCATCATTAAGGACTCAGCGGGGAAGCCCACACATTCACCCGAAAAAAAGAAATAACATTTTCAGAAGATTTTACGCTAATCTTTATTCATTGGAAAAGGATCCAAGTCAAGAAAATATCAACTCATTTCTCAACAGCATTGACCTACCACAACTTAGTAAAGACCAAACCAACAGACTGGACTCACCAATAACACCGGACAAACTTTCCACTGCTGTCAACCGTATGCCCGATAACAAAGCACCAGGACCCGATGGCTTCCCTGCTGAGTTCTATAAACACTTCTGGTCCATTCTGGCTCCACTTTTCAACAAAATGATAATTGAAATAAAACAAAATTCAAGATTTCGAGACCCAACCCTGCCATCAAGTTACCGTCCCATTTCCCTCCTCAACGTAGATATAAAAATCATAACAAAGGCACTAACTCACAGAATAGAAAAAGTCACTTAATCCATAATTCACCCAGATCAAACCGGCTTTATCAAAGGTAGACATTCATCCGGCAACACACGCAGACTGTTTACTTTACATTATTCATTATCACAGCAAGCAGGAACCATCATAGACACCTTGGATGCAGAAAAAAAGCCTTCAACAAAGTAAACTGGAAATTTATTTTATCTACTCTACAAAGATTTGGCTTTGGGGAATCATTATTATTAACTGGGTCAACATTCTATACACTTCACCTACAGCCACCGTCATCACCAATGGACTAACCTCACAAAGCTTCACACTGCACAGGGGGACTAGGCAAGGATGCCCACTCTCTCCCTCTTTATTCACCATGTTCATTGATCTGTTAGCTGCAGCCATCCGTCAGAACATCAACATTAAAGGAATCCAAACAGTCAACACACATCATAAGATCAGTCTTTATGCGGATGACATATTACTTTTTCTACAAAACCCTCACTCATCACTACAGGAAACCATCAAACTCATTGAATCATACTCCAACATCTCTGACTACTCCATAGCTGGAACAAATCTTCAATCCTTCCATTAGATAGCAACAGCTGGGATGTGGCAGCCCATCCACCACCTATCCCTCTATGCACAGGTCACATCACGTTGTGGCAGCCGCCCATTCTCTGGGTTTGCTGTCATTTACCTTTTCCCTGGTGTTTTTTTGGTTGAATTGCTGAGTGATTAGAGGATTATTCAGTTCACCTGTTGCACAGGGTGTGGGGACTGGCTCTTAAATGATAGTTGAGAGCAGCTTGGTGCATTCCCCTCTTGGCCAATCAGGGTGTAACGACGCCCTTTCTGTAGGGCTTAAAAGAGGAGAGAAACTGCACAACCAGTGTCATTCTGATCTCTCCTTCACTAAATGCAACATGTGTTATCAGCCAAACCAGAAACTCTGGTCTGTTTTAGGCCCTTTTGAGATTCTGTGCTCTTTGTATTTTGCTTATTGAGAGTGTTGACTATCCTAGTTGGGGAAACAAAATAAATACCATTCAATTAGGTTACCTGCACTAGGACGTTTAGGTGCTATTTGTGCAAGAATCTGGCTTGCCTCACGATAGCCTAATGCCTGCAGGCTTTATTTTGTTATTCTAGTCATTTGTTGATTTTCACTGAAACCCTTTATACCCATTTCTTTTAGTGTATTTTATTTGGGGAAACTTTAAAGGAGGGTAAAAGGAAAAATAAAAACAATATTTCAGTTTCCTTAATTGTTTGTTATTGTAGAGGCATTTGTTCATTATCGAAGAGGCATTTGTTCATTATTATTATTAAGGAGGCATTTTATTTTATATTATTATGTGGATGGGAACTGTTTTTCAGTCTTCTGCCTGAACAACTAAAGTCTGGGAAAATCAGTACCGCCACAACGTACTTAGGTGTTAATATTTCCCCCAGGCTGTCAGAGCTGTTCACTCTCAACTTCTCTCCACTACTCAATAATTGACAACCTCCTCCGCTGGATGAACCTACCAATTTCACTCATGGGCAGAATAGCTACCGTTAAAATGACAATACTTACTAAAATAAATTACCTATTCACAGTTATCCCATCCGAACCCACCCCTACCTGGTTTAAATCTCTGGACTCAATCATCTCATCAGAATTAAACTATCCACTCTGCAAAAACCAAAAACACAAGGAGGACTTGAAGCTACCCATTTTTACCATTACTCTCTGGCAAATCAACTTGAGTACATATTCAAATGGATCCACCCCAACCAATCAGACAACATATGGTTAGATATAGAGCAAACAGTTTGTAAAGACATTCAAATCTCAGATTTACCATTTCTCAGCCAGTCTATCGAACGTCATCCTTGTTTCAAAACATTAACAATAGCTGAAACTCTGACAGCCTGGTGGAAATTCCACAAAATCACAAACTCCACCTTTGCACCAACTAATTTCACCCCCATCTGGAACAACCCTGACTTTATAAGTAACAAGAAACCACTTAATTTCCGCACATGGACAGATAAAGGAATCACACACCTCAAACACATCTTCCATAATAATACCCTGGTTTCATTCCCCCACTTGGTCCAGAAGTACGGCATCGGAAGCCAACAATTTCTGGAATATCTACAATTTAAATCATCCGTTCAATCCAAATTTAACATTATGACCACCAACTTTGATCTTCCTCCCTCAACCTCAGAGTTAATTAACATCATCTCATCAAAACAACTCTCCAAAATGTATAGAATAATATCCCAATCTGACAAAACACTATCCATACCATCAATAAAATGGGAACTAGATATATCCATCGCTCCTGATGCTGACTTCTGGAACCAAATATGCAAAAACATCTACTTCATGACTAAAAATGCTAAACTACAACTCATACAGTATAAAATACTTCACAGAACTCACTTCACTGGGCAAAAAATGTTTAAAATGAGATTTTCATCAGAAATTTGTTCACATTGCACACAGAAAAGCCTGGATAGTTATGTTTACGCCACCTGGCACTGCACACCCGTTAAACACTTGGATAGAAATCACAGAGTTACTCTCCGTCTTCCTGGGCTGCCGCATCCCATTATCCCCCTCACTCTGCTTACTAGGAGACACATCAACAGTCAACCTCAATATAACAAACAACGGATTACTCCTTAGTCCGAACTATCGCCAAAAGAACTATCGTCATGAACTGGAAATCAAGGAACACCATACATATCGCTCACTGGAAAAACCTTTTCATGCACTACATCACTATGGAAAATCTATCCTCCTCCATCACAAACAGCAATAGAAACCCCTCCATCTGGTCATCCCTCATACATTTTTTACAAACCTGATTCCATCCATCCTCATAAATATTCTTTTCTATTGGCATTTTTATTATTATTTATTTAGTATTATTATTTAGTATTATTATTATTATTATTATTATTATTATTTATTTTTGCCTGTCTACCAACCACAATTTCAACACACACATACATACATATATACATGTTGATCTTGTCCGTGTCTGTTTTATTATATATTAGCATATCATATTATATTTTTGTATTTATTTATTTATTTATATATATATTTCTGATGTTTTCATTTACTACTGGGAAAAGTATATAATATATATAATTTGTTACTTTATTATTATTATTATTCTCTTTCTGGTGGTTTCATTTATTTTATGTTTTGTCAGCTTCCTTGGTACTGGTAACATATTTAGTCTATTTTTTTCCCTCTGTTGTTTCCATATGGAAATATTATTATTATTAGTGGTAGTTTTTTGGATTTATTTAAAACACATACAAACCTACATCCACAACACACATCAACCAAAGTATTTATTTATTTTGTATTTATCTATTCATTTTCTACCATGAATATTATATCTTCCATTGTTTCTATTCTTTTTTGTAGTCACTTCTTCACTCACTGATCTTTCATTTTTGTCTATTTTTATTGATTTGAAGTATTAATATTATAATTATTATTATTAATAATATTTTTCTTTATTTGTTTATTTTGTTTATTTATACATTTATGTATATATATTATGGCATGCCGTTTAGGAAATTATTATATATGTAATGTGAAATTTGAGAATACGGAATGAAATCCTGAATATATGGAATGAACCCTGAGAATATTGAATGAACCCTTAGAATATTGAATGAATGTTGAGAATATTGAATGAATGCTGAAAATATTGAATGAAATCCTGAATATATGGAATGAAACTGAGAATATGGAATGAAATCTGACGTCATCACGGCGCTGCCGTCGTCTTGTGTTTTAGGTC
Source organism: Hozukius guyotensis (assembly GCA_916700995.1). Taxonomy (NCBI): domain Eukaryota; kingdom Metazoa; phylum Chordata; class Actinopteri; order Perciformes; family Sebastidae; genus Hozukius; species Hozukius guyotensis. The sequence continues at coordinate 732 of CAKALU010067123.1, read as the reverse complement.
ATTATCCGTACAGGTCTTGGTGCTGCTAGACGTGTGTGTCACTATGAGCGAGTCAGCACGAAATCTAGTATCAGCAGTCATAGTGAGGAGATAATTAGTCTAAATCTAAATCTCTGCTCGTGTTCGCACTGTGTGTCTCTTCGCGGCCTCCGTACGCGAGTGTGTTTGTTTATGTTTGTGCCGGTGGGCGAGTACTGCTGGCGTCGCCTGACTGCCGCTTCTCCCTCTGTCAGCTGTCTTTTTTCTCGTTTTGTTTTGTTGCTGTTTCTTTACAGCCCCCCCCGCCTGTCTAACGCTACCCTGTGCTGCCTCTACCGTCCCTCTCCCAGCCTGCTAACCGCTAACCCGCCTGCTAAACCATGGAACCATCAACCCTACTCACCCCTCTCCTGTTGTTTCTTACACTACTACCCTGCTATTCAAAGGATTCCCCTGGTTCCCACATTTGTTTTGTCCCCTCAACACCTCCTCCCCTCCCCTACACTACTCTCGCTGTCAACTCCTCCGCCTCAAGTTATCCCCCACTGCTCTCTCCTCTGTCCAATCTGCTGGAATCCTCATCTGCAAACGCTACCTTCACCGTGGCCCCAAACACAACCGTCATCTCCAGTCCTCCATTACCCCCACCACCCAGACATGCAATATCCAAACCATTTACCCCCGCCGCCCCCCCTCCACAGCACCCCGCTGCACTGTGAACCTAGCAAACCTCAAACCTCTCCAGCGTGCCCC
>CAKALU010067118.1:69735-92329 GCA_916700995.1 Hozukius guyotensis | reverse complement strand
TCGGTTCGCAGCCGAGTGTGACGCGGTCGGGATGAGGATCAGTACCTCTAAATCTGAGGCCATGGTTCTCAGCAGGAAACCGATGGATTGCCTACTCCGGGTAGGGAATGAGTCCTTACCCCAAGTGAAGGAGTTCAAGTACCTCGGGGTCTTGTTCGCGAGTGAGGGGACTATGGAGCGTGAGATTGGTCGGAGAATCGGAGCAGCGGGGGCGGTATTGCATTCGCTTTACCGCACCGTTGTGACGAAAAGAGAGCTGAGCCAGAAGGCAAAGCTCTCGATCTACCGGTCAATCTTCGTTCCTACTCTCACCTATGGTCATGAGGGTTGGGTCATGACCGAAAGAACGAGATCGCGGGTACAAGCGGCCGAAATGGGCTTCCTCAGGAGGGTGGCTGGCGTCTCCCTTAGAGACAGGGTGAGAAGCTCAGTCATCCGTGAGGGACTCGGAGTAGAGCCGCTGCTCCTTTGCGTCGAAAGGAGCCAGTTGAGGTGGTTCGGGCATCTAGTAAGGATGCCCCTTGGGCGCCTCCCTTGGGAGGTGTTCCAGGCACGACCAGCTGGGAGGAGACCACGGGGAAGACCCAGGACTAGGTGGAGAGATTATATCTCCACTCTGGCCTGGGAACGCCTCGGGATCCCCCAGTCAGAGCTGGTTAATGTGGCCCGGGAAAGGGAAGTTTGGGGTCCCCTGCTGGAGCTGTTGCCCCCGCGACCCGATCCCGGATAAGCGGTTGAAGATGGATGGATGGAAGTATTCACCTCAGTAAATATTCAATAAGCAGTAGAGATATGTGTGGACAGGTCTGTATCACCTCTGCTCTCTCCTCGTTCTTCTTTGCAGAGCTGCTAAAGCTCGGTCAAACTGAGCGCGGATCGTAACTGAAGCGCAATTTTCATGTCCTGCCACAAATGTTCGAGTGAATTGAGGTCTGGACCCCGACCTGGTCGCTCCAGGACATTGCCATCGTTGTGTTGACGTCATTATTGCTTTGGCGTTATGTTTGAGGTTGATGTCTTCTTCTTTTCCCAAGTCGCAGTTCTCCTGCAGACTGCAGCAGGTTTTTCTTTCTGTATTTCGCTGCAGTAATTTTACCCTTCAACAAGCATTCCCCTAAACAAAACATTTCCATGTAATTGATGGTGGGGAAGGAGTTAAAGCGACAGGAGGGAGTGGCTGTGTCTGGAATGACAAGAGAGTTAGTGACATGGAAAACAAGACAGAATGAATGAAAGAGTGAAGGATCAATAAGAAGAACTAATTATAGCAAACAATTAGTCTTTCAATGTACATACTGTATGGGCGTGTGTGTATGTTTTCAAGACAGACATGAACAGATGTGAACCTTTAATGCTTTATATATGTAAAATATAAACCAGATGTGTCCGTACCATCAAGCCAGCTCTTCCTCTTCGTGCTAAGGTCAATGCACATGTAATACTACATATGGCAGGAGCAGCCTTGGATGGACATGGTGTAAATGGTTAATGGACTTGCATTTACAGTATATAGCGCTTTTCTAGTCTTCCGACCACTCAAAGCGTTTTACATGTCATCATTCGAACCGCCGACCTTCCGATTGGTGGACGACCTGCACACACACTCCCTTGTACATCTGAAGCCAGCGAGAAAAGCTGGTTGCTCATTCCATTAGATGGGGGGTGGGGGGGCTACATGTTTATTTATCACGGCAGTTGTTCGGGCTGATGATTATTCTTTGAGCCTGGAAAGCACTCCATAATGAACACTTCACCCACGAAATGACCATTTGTTTATCAATTACTCACCCTGCGTTACCTTGAATTCTCGAAGAAAACTTTTCCATGCATGCCTCGGAGAATCAGAATTGGAGAAAAGTCTTGATGAATTGAAGTAAATTGGGGCCGCGTTTAACAGCAAAACTATATCAAAACATCTGTTGACAAACTCTCACACAACTCGTGCAGTATAATCCAAGTCTCATTTATCCAGTCTACTCCCCACATGCATCTTTGTTAAAACCTTACTATTTAAACCACCTAATAGTAGGCCTCCGTCGGTCAGGGTGTGACCATGGTTGGCGCATCCTACGGATCTGGCTGCCTGGTACAGCGTCTCTTGTGACTGAAAAGCCCTATGCGAGAGTGGCAGTCTCGATCACAGACGTCGCATCTGTGTATGGTTTCTGGTCTGCCTGCATTGCTGTGTTCTTTCCACAAGCACCACGAGAGCTGTATTGGCTAGAAAGACACAACAACTAACCATAATATCGCTATAACTACATTTATGATCAAATTAACACATGTTCTATCACACAGACTCGTGACAGTTACGGAAAATTAAAGTTACTTTAATCTCCTCTCTCGTACAACTTCTGTCAATCGTGATGTCTAAGCCCCTTTTTATAGCATCAAATAACTCATTAAAACCAAACTTATCAGAAAAAAGAACACTTGTATATCAGTGTGATAAGAACTACCTTAAATGACAGAAACCATCTTTGGGAAAAAATGTATTTGACGTGTACTTTAACTTTTTATTTTGGCCAGTGTCCCATCTGCTAACATTGAGGGGGCGGGATTTATGACCTATACTCCAGCCAGCCACCAGGGGGCGATAGAGATGTTTTGGCTTCACTTTTGGGGAGCTGTCACGTCGTTCATCTTTATTCACAGTCTGTGGTCCGAAGTGTATCATAGTGTCGCATGTGAACAGTAACTTGACTATACACCGATCAGCCATAACATTATGACCACCTGCCTAATATTGAGTAGGTCCCCCTTTTGCCACCAAAACAGCCCTGACCCGTCGAGGCATGGACTCCACTAGACCTCTGAAGGTCTGCTGTGGTATCTGGCACCAAGCCGTCAGTAGCAGATCCTTTAAGTCCTGTAAGTTGCGAGGTGGGGCCTCCGTGGATCGGACTTGTTTGTCGAGCACATCCCACAGATGCTCTATTGGATTGAGATCTGGAGAATTTGGAAGCCGAGTCAACACCTCGAACTCGTTGCCATCCACATGATGTAAAAGAAAAACGTGATTCATCAGACCGGGCCACCTTCTTCCATTGCTCCGTGGTCCAGATCTGATGCTTACGACGTGCCCATTGCTGGCGCTTTTTTAGCGGTGGACAAGGGTCAGCACGGGCACCCTGACCGGTCTGCGGCTACGCAGCCCCATACGCAACAAACTGCGATGCATTGTGTGTTCTGACACCTTTCTATCGGAACCAGCATTAACTTTTTCAGCAATCTGAGCTCCAGTAGCTCTTCTATTGGATCGGACAACACGGGCCAGCCTTCGTTCCCCACGTGCATCAATGAGCCTCGGGTCTGACCCTGTCGCCGGTTCACCGGTTTTCCTTCCTTGGACCACTTTTGGTAGGTCCTGACCACTGCAGACCGGGAACATCCCACAAGAGCTGCAGTTTTGGAGATGCTCTGACCCGGTCGTCTAGCCAGCACAATGTGGCCCTTGTCAAAGTCTCTCACATCCTTACGCTGGCCCTTTTTTTCTGCTTCCAACTTGTCAACTTCAAGGACAAAATGTTCACTGGCTGCCTAATATATCCCACCCACTGCCAGGTGTCATTGTAACGAGATAATCAATGTTATTCACTTCACCTGTCAGTGGTCTTAATGTTACGGCTGATCAGTGTATATAGTAACAGTAACTAAGGGAGGTGGATCTTAGCAAATGGTCAGTTACCTTGCAATAAAACACGATTCCACTCTGTGAAATACAGTCAGCGCCCACGCTGTAACTTCCTGACCTTACCTTCCCTGAAACCCACGAGTACAAATATCAGAGCCATTACATCTGGGCCTAGCAGCTCTGATAAATGGACACATCCCTCAGGCTCGGCAGATAATGAGGACTCAGACCTATTCCTGGGACTAGCAGCCATCATGAGCTCACAGCCCCGTTTCATTTTAATTAAGCTGAGGTCGGGGGGGCATGAATTATACAGTGCTTTATTCATCTTTGTACCCTCTTTAAAAGTTTCATGAGAAACTGCACGATGTTCCTCAGCGAAACATCTGGACCGACCACAGCAGCTTAGGTGTATTTTTTCCCTCTCTTGTTAAATATGTGTTTAGTATACATAATCCAATCATCCAATATGTGAAATAGGCATTATTACAGGTAAATCTGATCGTGCCATGTTTCATAACATTTCAATATCTTCTGTCTGTTGGATTGATTGATTTATGGCGTGCTAATGAATGCTTCCTCTGCATAACTTATATTCCCAGACACTGATCAACATGTGCTTTACATGTGTTTCTTCTGATTATTGACTTTGGTATGATGTTCAGCATGAATGGCAGCCACGTCATATTACAAGCTTATTTCTTCTAAGATGCAGATCCCACGCGCAGAGGACCCCGTTATGTACGACTTCAAGACGTGACATTTGCACACATGAACAATATAAATAATATATACATAAACATGTGGAGGCATTGATGTAAATTAAGGTTCTGAACAAAACCAGATGCAGATGACTATGATGTTATGAAAAGCTAACTTTCTGGTTCATATCTTATATGTCAGAGGTTTTTTTTTCCATTAAATGTGAAGAGCCACTAGGGGATCTTCTCAATCAAGAGAAATGGAAAGAGAATATCAAGCATGTCAGGCAATATGATAATAATTTGAGTAATTGGAAGCACTTGCATGCATAAATGAGCTAATTTACTTCATGCTTATATCATTTTCAAAGTGCTTTAAATCAACAGGTGACTTCAAAAATCAGCAAACGTCTCTAACCTTGACAGCCGCACGAGTAGTCATTTACATAATGCACTTTTTTCTGATGTATGCGAGGAATGAAAAAGTAGTGGGTTGTTGAATTGAAAAGCAAATATACAATCTGTATAAGTGGCCTCTTATAGCAGGGACACATTCAGGACCCTGAGTTGGAGTTTGAACACATGTCATCGTAAAGCCTCGATAAATCCCTTTTTGACAACTGAGGAGATACTTCAACATACATGACTGAAGAGTGCAAATTATATTTTTTTCTTATCATAATTTAAAATATAGGCCTGTATTGTCAAGAATTACTGGTGAGAACAAACCTTTTACAGCACAGTGTTTGACCTGTCATTTGATTTTAGAGGTTCCGATTATATTCAGTTTTACAAGTTGATCACACGTTATATTTTTTATTCTTATTAATGAATTCCATTAAAATAAAAACAATGAATTCATCCGACCAACTAGTTGTGTCTGTGTAGCCACAGACTTGTATTGCTTATGCATCTGTGCCATAGTAATCCATTGTCAAAACAAAACAAATAAATAAGTCATATATTGCATCGTGTAATATTAATTAACTGTCCAGTGAAGATGATTCCTCTCAGCTGGTCATAGTACTCCATTGTCATCCAAAAACACAGAATTTGGTCACCACTGGGCATGCTCAGTCTGCTTAACATTACGCTTACTGTTACTGATATTAAATATGCAGATGTGGGGTTGTCTCAGAATATATAGTTTTTCTTAAACATGAGACTATTAACTACTTTTTTCAAATGTCCAAGGTGCACGCTATATGTTACTTACCCTGTGTGGTGTGGTAGCATCTTAGGAAGAATGAGGCTCCTCCAAAATAAGAGTACAAGCTTTAGCATAGACTGTATATTGCTAAGAAGTGGACATAGTCATCGTGACATCACTCATTGGTTTGTGGACTGACGTTTTGAAGCCACAAGTTCAGCATTTTGGCATGGCCGTCGCCATCTTGGTTTTTACCAGAAGTGACACGAGAGGGTGGAGCTAAGGACAACCGAACTTTGAAAAAGACATTTTAAGGCGACAAAAATTTTACAATTAACTTTCATGAACTGAAAACACACTGCGAAAGGGTTAAAGTCATAAGACGAAAACACCTACAACTCCCAGACCGGACAACGCCGTGGTAGCGACCTGTCAATCACAAGGTAGCCACGCCCTAAAGCATCCTCTGCTTTATGGTCTATTTGACTCTAAATGGAACCATAATTTATCATGCTGTATTGAAGAAGACTTGAAACTTGGCATGTGTGTGGGTGTGTGAAAATGTCTGCAGCAAACAAAACCAGAACAGCTGTGCTGTGGGAAGGTAGGGAGCTTTATATATCACCACCACCGCACCGAGCTCAGGTGTGTCTCATTAGCCTGACGACCTTCCACCCTGCTAAACAAAGAAGAACCAGTCAAAGGACACCTGGACACCTGGTGGAGGAGAGGGGTCGTCACACTATTAACTTTTTTATTAACTACTATTTTCAAACGTACAAGGCGCACACTATATGTTATTTACCCTGTGTCGTATGGCAGCATCTTAGGAAGGATTAAGCTCTTCCAAAACAAGAGTACAAGCACAGACTGTATATAAGAAGTGGACGTAGTCACCGTGACGTCACCTATTGGTTTTCCGGACTGCTGTTTTGAAGCCTCGACACTTTTACAATTAACTTTCATGAACTGAAAACACACTGTGAAAGGGTTAACGTTGTAAGACGAAAACACGGACAACTCCCAGATCGGACAACGCCGTGGTAGCGACCTGTCAATCACAAGGTAGCCACGCCCTAAAGCATCCCCTGCTTTATGGTCTATTTGATTCTAAATGGGACCATAGTTTACTAAATGAACATCACGCTGTATTGAAGAAGACTTGAAACTAGCGATTGAGACCATAAACTCATGTTTACAATGGTTACTGAGGTAATAAATCAAGTGAGAAGTAGGGTCATTTTCTAATAGACTTCTATACAATCAGACTACAACCAGAGGAGTTGACCTCTGCTGACTGTTAGAAAGAATGCAAGTTTAAGGTACTTCTGCATTGGTTTCACTTTTCAGACCCCGGATTTGCCCACTGAGTACAAGCCCGTAAATTACTTTTGAAGCCAGTGTTCTCATTATTTCACAGTTTCAACTATACAGCACATACATACATACAATAAATGGTCGTATGTCACAACTGACAGACCTTAAATGTGAACACAAGCTGTTTCCTACCAGTATCTATATACACCTTTTCAGCCGCCTACATTACTATGGTCATCATTAGAGACGATAAACGTCTCACTTATTGCACATTTATCCAATCAATACGTTGCAACAACCTTCAAGTTTGAGATCTCTGTTGTTAAGGAAGACCAAAGAAAATGAAAAAGCAATCAGGAATGGCAAAAAAAAAAAAAAAAAAAGAAATCCATAATTCCATTCCACTATGTTCACTAACAGTGAAGTGGACTCTCTTTATAGAAGAATACATTCTGGTGACAGAAAACGACATTATATAAAATCTCTGCGTCATTTTACGTTCGTCATTGAGGCATTAAAAGTCCCCACGGAGCATAATTGGTTAGATTGTTATTATTGGGTGCAGATAGAAAGCGAGTGCAAGGTGCTGGAGAAACATACCAAAGAGTGTGGGATGTTATGACTGATATAAATATCTTGCGCTGAAATGTATTTTTTTTTTAATTAACAAAACACCAAACGCATACTAAAACAAACTGATGCATCATGATAAACACAAAACAAACCCTAATATCAGCAGACCTAACAGCTTAGATACATAACAAAACATATAAGATATAGAAGATATAGAAGATATAATAAAATAAAGGAAGAAATAATAATAAATATAATAAATATTTTTTTTACAAAAAAATTGTGAAGAGAAAAAAAGAAAAGAAAAGCTTTATCCTACGTCATTTGTACAAATTCATTTCATTATTGTACGGAAAAAAAACATTGTCTCTCAGGGTAAGTAGAGCAATTATTTTAATGCTACACTTTAAGTGGCAATCTTGAAGATTTTCATTCAAATAAATATCCATTTAGGTACCATTCATCCAGCAGCCAAATGAGGCAACATAATGGTGATTTACCCCGTACGACCCACCGATGAGAGCACTGCAACATTTACATTTACATGAAATGTTCTTTTGTACATTTAATATGAGAGCACAGTAATTGCTACATTTCCATAATCATTGTTTGAAATTAATTTATGTGGCTACAGTATTAACCCCTGAATGTCTTTTTTTGGTGACACTTTATATTAAAGATTACAAATTATAGTGTAATAATATAATTAATTAATAACTATTATGTCTGAGTAATCAATAAAACACTTACTGGGTACCTATACTAAGACAAATTGAAGACAATTACTGAACAAGGCAGGAAAAAATGTTGAAAATGTGCCAATAAAGCCATAAAGAAATATGCCAGGTTTTGTTCGTTTATCACCTAACCTGAGTTATAATAAGACGCTGCAGCTAATGGCACATCTGTTAATCATTGGCACTAAACACGGCAATTATCCTTGAACAATGTCTGTCTGCCTGTCTGTCTGTCTGCCTGTCTGTCTGTCTGTCTGTCTGTCTGTCTGTCACCTGGTGCTGTTGGGAAGAAAGAAAACAGACGTGTGAAAAGTCCGTTTATTGTTTAACACCTCAGAGATCATCACTCCTTCAGGAGTTGAGAGAAAAAAGTCTTTGAAAAATGTAAACATGTTGTAACATTGATCACTGAGCATCGTGCTGCATATTTAAAAGACACTTAACAAACACAGACCCATCTGTTGTGTGATAACTGACTATTTCAACCAACAACTAACAGATATTTGTCATTATTACACGGCTTTGTTGAATACTCAAATCTTATTGGTCAATAACTGCGTTCTGTGGTCTGTTATTTCTTAATAACAGACCGTTGCTATGGGAGCAGTTCTGATCTCGGACTCTGGCGGACCGTTTTTGTGTCAAATGATTGATTGATTTCTTAAGTAAATAGCCGTGTAATAAGCGGGATAATGTACAGCTAGCCGGTCATTGTTGTGAAATAAACCACTTCAGGGATGATGCCCGTTGGGGTTTATTTCACAACAATGCCCGGCTCGCTGTGCATTATCCCTTACATATCATACAGATGACCATATATACAGATGTAAAGTAGACTGAAGAATCACATTCAAAGGACGCACGATACACATGAACATATTTACAGCATAAACCACATTTACTTTTGAGTGAAAAACTTTAAAATCACACAGCACGTAGATACATTTCTGAAACTTAGAGGACTATTACACAAGATCAGCTGTTACATAAACCACAAAAAAGATACATGCAATGAAATATAACAACTTAAATGTAAATAGGGTGTGTCCATTTCATGATTCTTGATAATATTTATGTCTTTCTGACAAAATAACCTGATCCATATTGTGCTGTGGCTCCCGAATAAAATTAGTTGACTAAGAAATTAAGAGTCTAAAGCATGCTAGCGGCTCTAATGCAACGTATCCTCATACAGTGGTTCGTCTGATATCTTACAAAAAGTTCTTCCTCATTTTTCATGCATTTTCCTACGCATGTCTAGCAACACGTGACACACGTGTCAATTTCTGCTCATTACATGCATACATTCTTTTCAAAATAAACTTACGTCTTCCCAGGAAACAACTTGGTTAGGTTTAGGTAACAAAACCACTTTGTTAAGTTTAGGAAAAGATCATGGAAGTGGCGTTACTTAAGCACGTAACTCAGGTGGGATACACCCTTCCACCTGGTCCTCTTCCCTACGCTGGTTCATGATTACTTGGATTACATACAAAATTATGCCGTGGGATATCATATATATGAATTCCAGTGCATTACTTTTCGTAAGTATTCTATGAGGCTGTACACTGGCGCTTTGTGCTAAGTGCTAATGTCAGCATGCTCATAATGACAATGCTTACATGCTGATGTTTAGCAGGTATAATGCTCACCATGTTCACCATCTTAGTTTATTATGTTAACATGCTAACATTTGCTAATTAGCGATAAACACAAATAACAGCTGAGGCTGATGGGAATGTCATTAGTTTTGCAGGTATCTGGTCATAAACCAAAGAAATGGACAAATTAAAAATTTGATGTTCGGTGTGTAACATTTCAGGGGATCTATTGGTAGAAATGGAATATTAATAAGTATGTTTTCTTTAGTGTATAATCATCTGATAATAAGAATCGTTGTGTTTTCGTTAGCTTAGAATGAGCCGTTTATATCTACACAAGGAGCGGGTCCTGTTTTCACGGAGTCCGCCATGTTGCACCGCCATGTTTCTACAGTAGCCCAGAACGGACAAACCAAACTCTGTTAACTTTTCCTGCTTGGGCCGGAGTCGATAACGTTACTCGCTCACGTCATCGCCGCCGCCGCTCTCTCTCTCTTGCTTCACCACTCACTTCCCACTGCTCTTACATCATCTGGCTCTAGAGAGGGATATTCGCGTTTTTGCGTCGACCACCGTAGCTCTCCAACACGCTTGGCACACGGGAGAGGCTTCAGTTGGTTGCAATCTCCTCACCTCAGCGCTAGATACCACCAGATCCTACACACACTGGACCTTTAAGGGATCACCAAAGTTATTACAAATCATCCTCTGGGGACCATAGATAGTCTGAGACATATTTCATGAATGTCTGTATATTTTGTGCCAAACCGTCAAGTAGATGTTGAGATGTTTCATTAGATAAGTGAAACCTTTGACCTGCTGATAGCGCTAGAGGAAAAATCAGAGGATCATCACTGTCGTCACGATTCATCCTCTTGGGAACATGAATGTCTGTACAACATGTCATGGCAATCCATTCAGTAGTTGTTGAGATATTTCAGTCTGAACCAAAGTGGTGGACCAACCGATCGACAGACCGTCATCTCTAGAACTACACCACTAACATGGTTAAAAAAGATCTTTAACAATTCTTTTTTTATTTGAAAAGTATGTGTTATGTAATCGTGACTTTATAGCATCAATGTTTCACTGTATTATCCCTGTAAAGACTTATGGTGTGTGAGTTTGTACGTGAAAGCATTTCATAGATTGTTCTCACTGTAATATAGTGTTACTACAGGGACTTGTAGTTCTGCTGTGATCTTTGTCCTCACACTTATTAGTGGATGTCAAGTCTTTTTCATGAGAGATCCATATTTTCATACTGTGCTCAACAGGCTGGTTTGAGGAGAGATAAGAGTCCAAAGCATCAGCACTTTCATCTGCAGTCCGACAGGCTCTTGAGGCTGATGTACAGGGAGCTGACCATGGTGGCCTCCTCCTGGATGGACTCCTTCAGATCGGGCTGACCCGCACACATCAGGGCCACGAGCGTCTTGGGCAGCTTCCCACTGAACAGCAGGTAGATGCAGGGGTTCGCACAGCTGTTCAGACTGGCCAGCAGCATCAAGATGGTGAAGGTTGCAGCTGGAAACACAGAGCAGAATATATGAGAAAAAAACATTCAACTCTCTCCCACTCCTGAAATCTGAAATTGCTTCATCCTTGGACACTTTTAAAAAAACACCTCAAGCACCACCTGTTCATCAAGGCCGAGGACCTCAGCAAACACTTTCTACACATCACTCTTTTAATTACTTAGCAGTTTTTACCTTCGTTTTATTATTAGTATGATTTTGAGTGCCCTCTTTGTAAAGCGTCCTTGGATTATTTGAAAGGCGCTATATAAGTCTGACTTATTATTATCATTATTAACTGTGCCTTTTATTCGTATATTTTGATCTGGTTTACTCAGGAGGACCAATTTCTTGATATTTTCTAATTTTGGAGCGTCAATTAAACTCAGTTTACCCAGATTTTCTTTTCTAGCAATAAGGAACAACAACCTTTCTAGGACTGACTTAATATTATTGTACAATTTTTATCAAAGTGTTTATTATTATTATATGAAAATGTATATTCCTTTTTTTTTGGTCAAGAGTTTACTGCTGTATTTTATTCTACAGTGTATAAAGCGTCTTTAAGGACTTTGAAAAGAGCTGTATAAATCTGATTTATTATTATTATTATATTAATATTTCTTAAGATGAATATTATCTTACCTAAACTCACTCACAGGGAATCTGGATTACAAAATCAATTAAATTACTTATTAATCTTTCCCTGTATTTACATAAAATTACCAAAGATATTGGTATTATAATTAATTTCTCAGCATTTTGTATTGGCACTGTGGTTATTTGTTATATATTGAAAGTCTTCATGCAAATATTTGTACATATTTCTTATATTCTCATTTTCTTATTTTTTATTTTAGTACTTATATTTCTTTACATATATTGTAGCATTTTGTACATTATTTACATGTGACGTACTCCTTTACTTCTATTTTCTTACATTTCTTTACGTTTATACAAGAGCAACTGTAACAAAAAAGTATTCAATCAAGTATTTCTGATTCTGAATCCTAAACTCATGCTTTTTTATTTCATTGTTTGCCTCATGATGATGGAATTTATAAATTAATAGTTAAATTAATAACATGATTTGTCATGTTTTTAATTTAACACATCACATCTGATACTATGCAGTAATGACATTTTCTGTCAGAATGAGTCTGTGAGATCTCAAACCTCCCTGCTGTGATCTTACTGTGAGTTGGCGCCTCCACGTCCCAGACGGACCAGAGCTGCACGGTGAAGAAAGGCGTCCAGCAGATGATGTAAGCGAGCACGATGACCACGGTCATCTTCACCGTCTTCACCCGAGCCTTGGACACCCCGGCCACGCTGCTGGCTCTGGAGGAGGACAGCTGTTTACTGGCCTGCTGCTCTGCCACATGCTGCTGCTGCTGGTGCGTCTTCATGTGGAAGAAGTTAATGCGCACTGTTCTGCAGATGCGCACCTGGCACACGATCACCATGAGAGTGGGCAGGATGAAGATCACCAGAGTGGTCCACGTCACGTAGGCTCTGGGTCCCCACGGCTTGATGAACTGAGCCCAGCAGTCGTACACACCTGGAGCCACCTCGACCCGGGAGAAGATGAAGATCTGCGGGAGGCTGAAGAGGAGAGAGACGCACCAGGCGGCGCACACCGGACCGTTCCAACGCGCCCTGCGCCTCTGGAAGGTCACCATGGGTTTACAGATGGCTTGATATCGGTCCAGAGTCATCACCACGATCATGTAAGTGGAGGCAAACATCCCCACCACCTGTAAGTACTTCACCAAGCGACACAAGATATCTGGCCCCACGAATCTGTCCGTGATGTCCCACATGAGTTGAGGACAAACTTGGAAGAATGTGACCACCAGGTCTGCGACGCACAGGTGGAAGACGAAGACGCGCATCCTGGAGAGCTGCTTCCTCCTCTTCCACAGCATCAACAGGAGCCCGAAGTTCAGGATCCCTGCAGTGATGAAGATGATGGAGAGGAGAGCTATTTCCACTTGAGCCAGGCGCTCGTCTCGAGGCTCATCATCAGATGGTGAACTCCCTAAAGTGATGTTACTGATGTTTACAATGAACCAAGACATGCTGAGCTGAACACCGTTATACAACCACCACTCCAGGTGAATCCAAGTGAAGTGGAGGCATTTAAGAAAAATTAATAAAAAAAAAAAAAAAAAAAGCCTGGAATTAGACTTTTAACAATAACAAAAGGTAATTCCTAGAATAAAAAAAATGTTGTTGGAGTTTACTGGGTAAAAAAAAAAGCCTGGTATTTGACTTTTAATAATTACAAAAGGTAATTCCTAGAAAAAAAAATTTTAGTTTACTGGGTGAATGTCCAGTAAAGCAACAAGTGTTGAGAGTCTCCAGGTAGAAAGGAAAAGTGTGTTGTTAGTAAAGGAGAGCAGAGCTTTATACCTCCTCATCTCTGCAGGAGGGAGGAGCAACCTCCCCACATGTTTCTCACAGCACCAAACACATAGAAGTGTAGAGTAGATATAAACACATAAGCTTTGTATTCTGCAGTGCATGCACTTAAAGTAGAACCTTTTTATAGAATATTTTCTTTACAGAAAACATAACAAAGAAATCAAACACAGCTGCAGTTAAACTGAGGAGATGGTGAACTCCCTAAAGTGATGTTACTGATGTTTACAATGAACCAAGACATGCTTTCACCCCAAAATACAGCAGCTGAACACCCTTACACGACCACTCCAGGTGAATCCAGCTGAAGTGGAGGCATTTAAGAAAAATTAATTAAAAAAAAAAAAAATGCCTGGAATTAGACTTTTAACAATTACAAAAGGTAATTCCTAGAAAAAAAAAATGTTGTGGGAGTTTACTGGGTGAATGTCCAGTAAAGCAACAAATGTTGAGAGTCTCCAGGTAGAAAGGAAAAGTGTGTTGTTAGTAAAGGAGAGCAGAGCTTTATATCTCCTCATCTCTGCAGGAGGGAGGAGCAACCTCCCCACATGTTTCTCACAGCACCAAACACACAGAAGTGGAGTAGATTTAAACACATGAGCTTTGTATTCTGCAGTGCATGCACTTCAACAAAAAACACTCACCAATTTTGAAATAAAAAGTAGAACCTTTTTATAGAATATTTTCTTTACAGAAAACAGCAAAGAAATCAAACACAGCTGCAGGAGAAAACCAAAACAATCAAAACCAAACTGCTTTTCAATGTGGTTTTAACAATGGAAATAAAAATGTTCTATAGTAACTTTAGGGCTGTCAAAATTGCCCCAAAATGAGGTTAGAATACTCCTTCTAAAAAAAAAAAACGCATTGGTTTGAACTATTCGAATATCTGTTTTTGCACATTATGTCCGTGACACCGCGAGCGCCACAGCACTGCGCAGCACACCATTTTGAACTGAACTTATGTCAGACGCTCCGTTTCTATTTATTCATGTCGCTCGCTATGAAAGCCCCCAATTGGACGAGGAACGACTGATTCGTGAAGTTGAAATGAGGAGTTTATCTATACGATACCTCCTCATTTCACTACAAAAACCTAAATAAGGTGACAGCTGGCTGGAGATCGCTGGAAGTTTCCCACTCGCTGTTGGCTGTATTGCATGTCATTTCCAGTAAATATCACAATATTTAACACGTTCGTCGGAAGATACCAAGCACTACTAACCCATCTTTTAAGTGGTTACTTCACCAGTCTGATCTTGAGCACACAGCCGAGAGGTACGTGGTTTGTTTATATGACGTAACGCTTGCTGTGCTTGCAGTGTCACTCTCTCTGCGGCCGAATTCTCTGCCCTCTTTACAGTTGTTGTTGAATTATTCCTCGTTCAGTTTGACCTTACGTTAAATTTCATTTTCTATCAATGAAAGTGACTCCCGCCATGCGCTGCATTCAGTGTACTGGGTTCACATTATCAATTTTCATATTCAAATATCTGGGTTTTTTTTAACTATTCTAATATATATTTGAATTTAGATTATTTGTTGACAGCCCTAAAAGTAACTGAGCATCAATATAACAGCTGGTTATCCAAGAAATTTGAATGGAGCTCTGTAATAACACCTGTAGGGAAATCAGCGGTCATTTTCTAGTACTTTGTGTTCTCATATGGTGGCAGCTGTGATGCTGAGAGTATATTATGTGTGATGTCCTTACATGGCGATGCAGGAGAACAAAAGCAGCCTCTGGGCTAATTTAGAATGAAATTACATTCATCAGTGGCTACGCATGACTCAGTTCCTGTAGTGTGCTTAATTAACGATAAGCAGCAGTCTGCTCAATCGATACATGTCCACTTTTCTCCTCATTTAAGACTTTACATAACTGAGGAGTTCATCTTTGTCCATCTGATAACGACTTTTCTTCCAGATGTCGCGGAGCTGCTGTAAAGTGGCTCCTATCTCTTTGCCTGACGTGACCCCCATCCTCCTCAGATCGTGACCGCTGACGGGGAAGTGAGGGATGGACCACCTGCCGAGCTCCGCCAGCAGCTTCTCCTCACCTTGATACTTCAGCAGCTCACACAGTTTACTCTGGGTATCCAGCTCACGACTCTGAAAAGACACAGTGTGTGTGTGAATTAAAGGTTTGGTTTCAGATTTTAAAGGATTTTCTATAACATGAAATAATCATGACTGAATAAGCATCAATGAAAAGGGTAAAGTTAGGTGTTATTTACTTAGATTTGAACATTTAAACACTGATCTGCCTCATCAGGACTGTGTGGGTGTGGTTTGATCAGAATCTTGTTATTCTGTAGTGTGACTTCCTTTTTGGTGTACTCTTTCATCCTGCCTCGTCTAACTCAAGAGAGTTTTACTGAAGCTAAACTGAAGCAAGATCAAGGAAGTGAGCTAAAGGGTGCGATTCACAGAAGGGCTGTAACTACAATTATTTTCATGGTTGGTTAAGATGCAGATTAATTGACTTGATTGATCAATTAATTGTGTGTCCTTTGGGGAAATGCTGATCACATTTTCATTTCCAAGGTGATGTCTGACCAGCAGTCCAAAACACAAACATACAAACATAGAAAACAAGAAAATATTCACATTAGAGCTGGAATCAGTGAAGTTTTCGCATTTTTGCTTAACGGTTGATTATTGAGATAGTTGTCAAAATTGGCCAAAAATGACGTTCGAATATTCGTTCTAAAAAAACACAGGTTCGAACTATGTGAATATCTATTTTTGCGCCTTAAGATCCATGACATCGTGTCCTAACTGGCCTCGAGCGACGCAGCACTGCGCAGAGGGGTTGCGTTTTTAGCTGAACTTTTCTGTTTCTATTTATTCCTGTCGCTCCCTTTGAAAGTCGCCGCAAATCAGCCAAGGAATGGCTGATTTGTGAAGTTGAAATGAGGAGTTATCTATACAATACCTCCTCATTTCACTACAAAAACCTAAATAAGGTGACAGCTGGCTGGAAGGAGATCGCTGGAAAGTTTCCTACTTGCTGTTGTGCTATTTTGTAAGTCATTTCCAGTAAATATCACAATATTAAATGGTGGTTTTCTGTTTAAAAAGTACAAACGTCGGAAGATACCAAGTATTACTCACCTGTCTTTTAAGTGAATTCGTCTCCAATCTGATATCGAGCACACAGCTGATAGGTACGTGGTTTGTTTACATGACGTAACATAACGGTTGCTGTTAGGACACGGTGGCGCTCCGTCTACGGCAGAGCTCAGCTTGACCTAACGTTACATTTCATTTTCCAATTAATGAACGTGAGTGCATTCAGTGTATGCGAGGTAGACAGCTGCGGCTTTTATTTCCCCACAATCGAATATTAATTTTCATATTTGAATATAATTTTTTTTTACTATTTGAATATATATTCAAATTTAGAATATTTGTTGACAGCCCTATGATCCAACTAATCAATAAATCCACTGATTGTTTCAGCTCTAGTTCAAAGCATGACTTTATGACTGAAGTTCATCTAGCAGGCAGGTCGTTTTAAACAATGTTAAAGTGATTCAGGGTGGATTTGTCACTGTGTGATGATATACAGCATAAACACTATGAATACTGATGGCTGAAATCAATGGCCGCATAGTTCTGGTGTCCAAACTCTCTCTCCTGCTCTTTTTACTATAAAAACACATGAACAATTGCCTTCTAATAACTGCAGGAGGCTGAAACTTACGTCAATGATAAAGTCAGTGAAGGGTTTGAGGCTGTCCGGCTCGTCTCCGCTCTTGCGGAGCTCCCGTCTGTGTTTGACCAGGAACAGAGCCAGAGTCTTCTCCTCCCTGGACACCTTCAGCCGGATGTCCATCTTCTCCACCTCCTCTGGGCGGCGGAAGAGAGCAGCCAGGATGGTCATGGGTTTGGGAGAGTGGTCTTTGGCGTTCCGGCACACTCGCTTCATCTCCTCAACGTTGCCACCTGGAGGTAAACCTGAGGAAGAGCAGAGACGGGAGGGATGAGGAGCAGAACTGAAACTGAGCAAGACAAAGAACACAAAATACTACATTCTATTGTTGATAACATGCCTAAAGTATTCTACGGTTACTAAATAGACTGAGCAGAGTTCAATAAATAACTCATCTCTGTCCTCTGCTTACTAATACCACAGTTCCCAATACCACAGTAGTCAAGAGGCTTTGAATCCACTCCACCTCAGGAGTTTCCTTATTTAGAAACTGCTCCAAATTGTCAGATTGTTGAGCTTCAACACAACTGATCCTGCAAACAACAACCCAATCTCAATGCCCCCCCCCCCACTAAGCCGAGATCCCTCAGGGACTTCATTGACGTCACCTGGTAAGTGCTTGAGTGTGAGAGGCTACAAGGACTAGAAATGGTATAAAACAAAAATGGAACAGCACTTTACGACATATCACGTTACCGTGACAACGCCAAAACAGACCTACAATTGTGGATTTGGGACTTTTTATTTAATCTCTACCTACTCTCACTTATGGGCACTCAGAAATAGGGTTTTAAGAGGACGACCACAATGTCCTCAGATGCCAGGAAAAACATACTTTTAAATCCTTTCATTGCCTATCCCTGCTTCCTCTCTCACCTATGTACTGGGCCAGTTCCAGATTGTACATCAGCTCCAGCAGATGAGCAGCATGGTTGCCAACAACCATCTTCTTTAGTTCCACCCAAATCCGTTCTCCTGATATAGCTGCAAGTCCTCGGCCGTTTTCCCTGATAGCAGCCAGCGTCTCAGGCTCGTGAGCATCCGGCTCCAGGGCCACCCGGCCGTAGAACCTGGGGAGTGAAATGACACGGTTGAGGGCAAAGCAGCTTTACGCCATACAAATGATTTTCTTCTTTCGCTCTCTATTCAAATGAAATTGAAAGTGAAATGAGGCAGCCCACCTGAAATAGCGCAATATCCTCAAGTAGTCCTCTTGGATTCTTTGTTCAGCACTGCCGACAAACCGAACTTCACGGTTCTGCAGGTCCTCGTATCCTTTGAAATAGTCGTATAATGTGCCATCGAGCCCTGTGAGAGGAAAAACACCAACAAAACACGATAAAGAATTCTGACACACTGTGTAATAAACATCATAAAATAAGACAATTTTCCCTGAATGCACCTACAAGCGAACACAGAGATAAGTCATTTAATACACTGGAGCACAAACAGACCAATAAAATACCTAAAAACATGGAATTGATGGTGAGGTCTCTCCGCTCGGCGTCTTTCTGCCAGTCGGTGGTGAATTCCACTTCTGCATGACGTCCATCTGTCTCAACGTCCACTCGCAACGTGGTCACCTCAAAGTTCTCATTGTGTAGCTGTGAAAGAAAGATGACCAATAAACAAAACACAGATGACTAGAGGCACAGCAAAGACTGCCCAACTGCCCTCAGTGACATGTACATAGTCCCTCATTCTGAAGTCAATGTGCCTTTCTACCAGGTTTATTATAGTAAACTATAATATTTTTAGTAAACTGAAAATAAATTAAAAAAAATATATCCTTAAAGAAAAACTAAAACTAAACTGAAACAAAAAAAAAAATATATATATATATATATATATATAATTTATGTAAATTCATTTCAGTTTTAGTTTTATTGCTATAATATATCACTAGCGAAAAAAGTTGTTGACATGAATTTCCATTAGAGCTGGGCAATATATCGCTATTATATTGATTGTGATGGGAAACTAGATACCGTCTTAGATTTTGAATATCGTAATATGGCATTAGTGTTGTTTTCCTGGTTTTAAAGGCTGCGTTACAGTAATGTGATGTGTGTGAACAGATAAAAAATGGGTGATTAATTTACAATTAAATCACGATTAAATATGGACAATCATGCGATTAATCGCGATTAAATATTTGATTCTATTGACAGCCCTTATTTGTAGGCTTCGAGTTAATCTGTGACTTTGTCCCCCCCAAAGACTGTCCAATAGTTTGCTTCAATACATTGTTTTCTCTTCCTTTAACTTAAATTAGCATAATTATCTCTGGAGGTTGAGTTTAACAATTCTTCTGCAAAAGTAACATGCCTCGGCTCATAGATATTTAAGTAGTCTTTAAAGCAGCTTCACAAACAATGATTAATGAAGGTGAAAGCAGGATCTGCATTCAGCCTGCTCACACAGACCAGCCTCTTACTCTTGCTGTAATGGTCCCGTGCTTCTCTCCCTTGTTGTTGATCATCCTGATGCCAGCTTTTTGGAACATGTGCTTCATCTCCTCCGGAGTGGCCGTGGTGGCAAAGTCCACGTCTTCAGGCCGCTTCCCAGACAGCAGGTCTCGTACAGCGCCTCCGGCTATCCTCAGCTCATACTGGTGCTTCTCAAACAACGCTGGAAAGAACAAAAACCCACACTTAACTTAATGAGTTGGGTAACTTTTCAAAGGAAGTTTTGTCTGGAGGCACAAACAATCTCAATCGTTGAATCAAACCTGGAGGGACAGAGATTTAAGTATGACATTTCACAGTAGAAAAATAAACATGTCAGTGCTCTCTGATGGGCAAACTGTCACAGAAACAGTGTTTCTAAAAAAAATCTCAAACATATATTTTCTTCTCTAACATTTCTGTACTGCAAGTGTTGTTACACCCAACACATACGCCGTAAGTGGTGAAAAATAAATATGGGGCACAACTTTGATACTGCATGTTAGTTTTGTGTTTTAAATCTATCTGTGTGTGTTATCTGAAATACTTGACTATGGTTGTTTAACGTGTTTTAAATGTTTGTGTGTATGTTGAATTGAAATACTGTACTATGGTTGTTTTACGTGTTTTAAATGTTTGCATGTATGTTGAATTGAAATACTGTACTATGGTTGTTTAACGTGTTTTAAATGTTTTCGTGTATGTTGAATTGAAATACTGTACTATGGTTGTTTTACGTGTTTTAAATGTTTGCATGTATGTTGAATTGAAATACTGTACTATGGTTGTTTTACGTGTTTTACATGTTTGTGTGTATCTTGTTTGAAACACTCTATTGCTGCTGTCTTGGCCCGGGCTCTTTTGAAAAAAGAGATTTTCTAATCTCAATGAGACTTACCTGGTTAAATAAAGGTTTAATTATAATAATACAAATGAACTTTCCTGCTTCCTTTCAAGCGTTAAAAGTTCTTCTTTCACAACTCTCTCATTTGTAAAACACTGACTACATGTACTACCATGTCTGTAAATTAGACAACAAGTCTAGAGCAGCCAGTTGTCAGAGTTCAGAGGTCAGAGCTGCATCATCTCACCTGCCAGTCCATTGAGCCCATCAGAGAGCAGAGACTGGAACTCACTGGTCTTCAGCTTCATAGTGAAGAGACTCCTCCAACACAAAGCTGTTCTACCAATCACACGAGGACTCAACAGTCTGCTCCACATCTGTACAAATAAACAACAACAAACACTTGGTCAGGTGTCTGTTTGAGCTCTTTATGGAGCTAAGCTAACGTTAGCATCATGTCATTGAACTCATGCTTGTCTCAGTGTTAACACACCAGAGGTTTAAACATCACCAGCACATGACATGTCAACATAAACAAATCAATAATAACAGACAGAACTCACCTGCAGCTCAAATAGAAGCTGTAATGACCAGACAAAGCTGTTATCACTTCATTATATCCCTCTCTCTCTCTGCCATGAAGCTTTACAGGAAGTGATTCTCTGACGGGCGGGTTGGCTGACCAATAGCGTGGGGTTTCATCAGACTCAGGGGGCGGGGCTTAAGACAACTAACTTCTCGCGATACTTCAAGAGACGTGAGTTTGTGGTAGTGATGGGAATTCCGTCTCTTTTTAGTGAGCCGGATCATTTGGCTCAGCTCACCAAGAAGAGCCGGCTCTTTCGGCTCCCAAACGGTTCTTCGTTTTACTTCACTTCTGCCTTTTATAATTCAGCCAAATAGAATAGATAGAATATAATAGAAAGCTTTATTGTCATTGTATTAAATACAACGAGATTCACAGTTTGCCACTTCTGGTCACTGCTTTAAAACAAATACTTGACAAGACTAAACGAGGCAGATAAAACATATAACAGGTAAAACACACACAGTTATAAAGCAAATAAAACAGGTAAAGTAGATGTAATAAATAAATATAAACAGAAGTGTTACGCTAGAGGTATAAAATATAAAAATAGATGTAATGTAAACAGAGGTAATTGCACTTGTAAAATAGGTAGGGTAGATGTAATAAATAAAATGTAAACAAAGGTAGTTGCACTTGAGGTGTATATTGCATCATGGATATATTGCACAGACAAATGTATTTCACATTCAGTGTATTAATATTGCACAGATTTATTGTTTGTTCAGCTTCCGTATGGCCCAGGGAAAGAAACTGTCTGAGTCTGAAGGTGCGGGCTTTCATTGACCTGCCAGAGGGGGGCAGGTCAAACAGGTGATGAGCTGCGTGGGAGGAGTCCCTGAGAATAGTTGTGGACTTACTGAGGCAGCGGGAGCTGGAGATCTCCAGAGAGATCCAGGGAGGGCAAATTTAGCGCTGTTTTGATTTTTGATTAGTATGTTTGCGCATTAAATTATTCAATATAATTATACTAAACCCTATAATTTCCTGAATACCACAATTTTAAATTCAACTTCGTTCCCGACTGTCACTGATCTTGTCTGCTATTCGCGCACCGCACTCCTCTCTCTCTCTTTCTCTCCTCCTCTCCCTCCTGCTCTGTACCTGTAGACCGCCAGCGCGTCAGAATATCAATAACTATAGACGCTAATAATTAATAAATAATATGAAGATATTGTGCCAGTAGAGATGGTTCCTGAGCCTCTAGGCAGGACTCAGTCCACAGTAGAAATACAGACTGCAGCTGTTATTCATGTGCAGGTGTTTGTTAAACAGGTAACAGGCTACAGAGAGAAAACACTGCTGCTCTGCCACTGAGAATAACTGAGTGTCTTTATTAGTATTA
>CAKALU010067118.1:18788-69715 GCA_916700995.1 Hozukius guyotensis | reverse complement strand
AAAAAAAAAAAAAAAAAAAAAAAAAAAAAACACGTCTCTCGGATGGGAGCCGGCTCTTATCGTTCACTTAAAAGAACCGGCTCTTTGAACCGGCTCGTTCGTGACCGACACATCACTAGTTTGTGTCTTTAGGTGACTTTCCGGTTGATGTGGTGGTACTCAGCTGTCTGTCTGCTGTCTGTCAGATCAGTGAACGGAACCGGAGTCAGATGGCTAAAGTGGAGCTGACCCCTCTCAGACTGTGGGATGACTTCTTCCCCGGATCGGACAGGTTCTCTAAACCGGATGGTAAAGATCTGGCTAAATGGAACAACAGAGTTATCAGCAACCTGCTTTATTATCAGACTAACTATCTGGCTTTAGCCGTCGTTGTTTTCCTCGTTGTCGGGTGAGTTATTGATCATCAACACAGCAGCTGATCACTGTTTGTTTACTTGCAGCTAAGTTGTGTAACTTTTCAGGTTGTTTGTGTTATTGTTGCTCTGTTAGTGTAAACTGAGATGTAGCCTACATTAAACGGATTAAACATGAAGGTACAAAAACAGGATGTAGAGTCGGATGTGGAAGTTGTCTCATCAGAATTAATGGAAAGATACTGTTACTGTTACTGTTATGTACTGTCAGTATGAACTCTCTGCTTTCTCACATTGCCAGCAACTTTTAACCAGTTTGTGTCCCTCATATAGGAATATAATTTGACACCTTTTTCATTCATTATTAAAGGGACTGTTTGTAACTTTCAGAAATTCTTGTTAACAGTGACACCTGTGGCCGTCAACAAAAGTCAGCATCGGGCTCGCGCTTTGCTCGCTCTAAATAGACATGAACGAGCATCGCTCAAAACAGTGAGGCGACACACGTCATCTAAAACCACAATATCACTCTATATTTCACCTGCTTGGCAGTAATGTTAGCTGACCAGACGAAGGTCTCTCCATGAATCAATGCTGATCCTAGTGTTGGCTTTTCCTGCCTCGGCCTCGGAGGCTGAAGCAGGAAAAGCGGGTCGGTGCCGGGGCTGAAGCAGGAAGAGAAACGTTATCGTCTCCCGACAGCGCCCGCAGGAAGACACCGGCAACCGGTCGGAGACGATAACGTTTCTCGCTGCGGAGCCCCGTCACTTCACAAGACACGGAAAACCTCTGTTTGTCTGGAGGAGCTGCAGCAGTTATTTCTGCACAAACGTCCACTGTACATTCACCAGATATTCTCAGAGCTAAACTAACTCTTCTGCAAACAGTCCCTTTAAATCACTTTGAACTGTTTTAGGCTACATTTCAGTACACAATCACATTACAATCTTTACCAACAATGACCACAACATCAAAAACGACAGCAACAAGACACAACCCA
Source organism: Hozukius guyotensis (assembly GCA_916700995.1). NCBI lineage: Eukaryota > Metazoa > Chordata > Actinopteri > Perciformes > Sebastidae > Hozukius > Hozukius guyotensis. The sequence continues at coordinate 68,362 of CAKALU010067118.1, read as the reverse complement.
ACACACAACACAGGACCTATAGGTTCAAGTTAATACTATTCACAGAGTACAGAGGTAAATATGATTCATTAGTGGTTGGACCATATAGCATATTATGTCAAAATACAAAAACATACAAAAACAGAACGAGCAACAACTTCTTTTACCATAAATATTAACAGGACTTTGTATTTATCCAACATTAAACCTTTTATGATTTGATTTCTAACATTGGAACCAAAGCCAGCAACTTTTAACCAGTTTGTGCTCCTCATATAGGAATATAATGTGACACCTTTTCATTCATTATTTACATAAAAGTGTTATAAAGCAAATATGATGACATGAGGCCCCTTTATGATGATGTACTCAGAAGTAGAGACTGATATGGACCAATGTCTGGCCCTGACTCATACAGTACATCAACTAAAATCAATCCATATAGGCCTGAAATACAAGCACTGAGCTAGACTACAGACTGTCTGACTGAACTAGTCTATTATCTGATAAAGTAGATTCAATCAGATCTGGAGAACAGAAGTTAAATCTCTCATCTAGGAAATATCTTGGCTTTAAGTTGGCACTCCAACTAAAGCCCAGCTTACTAAAAATAGTGTTGCCCTGTCATGGTCTGTCTGCTGACCTGTATGATGACATATTGTTGCTATAATCGTGAAGGCCTCATAAGCCGTTTGTCTAGTCAGCTGCTGCGCTTCAGATAGCACAGTTGTGAGAAATCAGCAGTTTAACCAGCTGCCCCCTTGATTACAGAGGTCATCCAGTATTGGATCATTTCTCAATGACTCATGACCCTAAACCAACGAAGATGACCTTTGACACTTTCAGTTTACTTGTTTCATAAAACCTGTTTGTAAACAGCTCAGCCACATGTTTTTGCATGGACCTCATTTGCCAAAAGTGTTCACGGTTTCTCAGTTCTTCTTTATACAACTAAAGCATAGGAAGCATGGTTTCACACCATTTAACACAACTGCAGATCTTCTGCTTGTAATAGTCTCAAGGGGTTATCCAGTGAAGAAGAATCTGTTTCTGCTGTGTCGACACATTCACAGAGGAACAAAACTTGTGACTTTAATCAATATGAAGTCACATGTAAAGGGTCATACCAGGTTTTCCACCTGCTGTATATGGAGGGAGTAAACATAGTTATGGGAGCCGTATGGTTAGAAATTAAACCTTGTTGCATCAGACTGTAATGCAGAAATTCAGGAGAGGTTTCAGACCATTCAAGAATATAAATTTCCCAATATGCTTCTCATTTCACAGTGCAAGTTAGAGTTTTTTCAACAAGGGGCCTGTATCTCAAAGCAAGACTGGTGGCTAAAGCTAGGCTAAAACCTTCTTTTTTTTGTTTTTTTACAAAGGTAGCTGGAGGTTTTGTTCATGATTCGAGTGACGTCATCCTTTCAAATCAGTAGAAAGACTTTGCTTTGCATAGCAATATTATATTGGAAATGTTTACAGCACAATCAATGTCCTTCGCTGGGTATAAAATAAGGCTTCAGGTAGGTAAGTTTTACATAGTGTCAGTAATGACTTTACAATTTTATTTTATGTATACAGTATAGCACCTTTTTATTAACAGAGTTACAAAGTGCTGTACATGCATAAAACAGAACAAAGCAATGAAAAGACATGAGACAAAGACACAACGTTTCAGGTAGCAAAGCAAGTATTAAAGGGGCAATTACGAATATATGAATACGAAAACAATGAAAGCAATTTAAAACAAACAGACAATGAAATAAGTTAAATAAATAAATTGGTTGGCATTTATATTGGCTGATATTAGCTTATCACAGATATCAGCAAATATGTGAGATGATAAGTAACAGAAATTGCAAGAAATGCTAAAGATGTTTTTGAGGTAATTTAGAAACAGTGTTGCTGTTACATAGTTTGTCCACCAGACGGCGTTGGAAAGTTCACTTTTTTCATCTGTAAAGTGTCCTGCTCAGGGCATGTTGGTCACCATCCTTTAAAAAATAATTTAAGGGATACTAATTGAAAAGTATTTTATGTGTTTGTTTATTAGGCAACTTTTTGAATAGAAAATGTTTTTATAAACTCAGTAATATAATGCCAAATACATGAAACACTGTCTCAGTGGCAGGCTGTGATTAGCCTTTTATAAAAGAGGAATATCTGCACACAGTAACTGATTTATTGATGCTACATTTTAACCACATGCACACTCATTGAGTCTTGTTTTCTTTGAGTTTTCTTCAGCTTTGTGAGACCTGTTATCCAGGATCACCAATGTAAGTTGAACTTAGTGAGACAGGCCGGCCGCGCTCACTGAGGTCATGAACTCTGCCTGATGACATCATCGTCGTCATGCCAAGGCTGGATTTATCACACAAAGCTGTTTTATCCAAAGTGTCTAGCCAGGGTGAATACAACAGTAGATGTGATGAGGGTTCAAATCTAGGTTCTGCTGTAAATGACTTTTGGAGTAATAAATATACTGCCGACAATATATGGTTCATGCTATTTTCATTTTTTTGTGTCCCAACTGAATTATTGCAGCTGTTAAGTTATGATTTGATGTTTTGAAAAAGAAGAGTTTTTGGGGTTTTCAGGGCTGCAATTAAAGACTAATTTTCATTGTTCATTGTCGATGAATCTGCAAATAAATTATTTTTTTTAATTAAATTTTTCTTTTTCATCAACAACATAACTTTGCAATCCTTTCAGTGTAAAATAGCAAATACAGAAGTGTGCATGTCGTCCATTTTTATACCCCTCCAGAAAAACAAAGACAAATTGTTAAAAACAAATAAAGAATCAAATTAAAACATAAATAAATAAAAATAAAACAAAGAGCTGAATTATCACATAAACCACAGTATGGACAAAATAATAAGTAATAATAACAATACATATATACTTTAACATTAATAAACAATCAGCAAAAAAAGATCATAATATACACATAGTCACACAGACAAGTAGAGGTACATATTGTATTAGTCACAGGTGTCTATAGACAATCTGTATTGTAATATGGTTTGAATGAGAATCAGTTACAGAAGAGTACATAGTTTTAATGTTTTCATATTGTCAGAAATTGTTGTATGTCTTTATAAAATTGACCTGTAGAGCCATCCAAGCCAATCATTTTCTTGATTCATGGATTAATCATTTGGTCCATAAAATGTTAGAAAATAGTGACAATATAATTTCAAAACAGCCCAAGTGGCACCTTTAATTTCCTTATGTCATCTGACCGTCAGTCCAAAATCCAAAGATATTCAGTTTACTACCAGATGAGACAAAAAAAAGCAGCAAACACTCACATATGAGACATTAAAACCAGAGCCTGTTTGGTATTTTTGCCTGAATAACCCTCATATATTCATCTGTGGTTATGTCCTGTTAGTATTAAACTAAGATTAGATGTCTTGTTGTTGTACAAACAACATCTAACCACTAGGTGGAGCCAGTGTCCACACACAGGGTCCTGTCTGGTGCTCCAGCTGTATGAGTGCCTTTTAATCTGACCCCTCTGCTCTCTCTGGTGTGTGTGTTGTGTTGCTGCCCTGCAGGTTCCTGAACCCTCTGGGGATGTTCACAGCCATGGCCGTGGTGTTGGCCGTCTTCGTGGGTTCAGTCTGGGCCGGAGAGAACAGAGCTGTCATCAGCAACTTTAAGAGGCAAAACCCCACAGCATTTGTGATCGTTGTCATGGTCGCCAGCTACATCTTAATCTCTATGCTGGGCAGCGTCATGGTGTTTATGACAGCAATCACTTTACCTCTGGCTTGTAAGTTCAAGATGATGATGTTGGACATTTAAGCATGTAAATATAATATATATATACCTGTTACTGCAATATATTTGTTGGCAAAAAAGTAAACAGACAAATATAAAACTAGTTAGCTGATTTAATGTGTTTTATGACATAATAGATATCTAGTTAGAGCGTAATGATCAGTGCATTTGAAATATTGTGAAATGAATCTCAGGCAACACTTTTAAAATCTATAAAACATGTTTTGGACTGAACTCTGTCAGTTTCTCAAAGACTGATGTTCTGATAGTTTGACTCAAACTAAAGTTTATAGTCTTGTTTTTGCCAAACATTTAAAACATTAACAGTCACTTCCCCCCCCCCATCTGCTTTTCAGTGATATTTGCACACGCTTCCTTTCGCCTCCGCAACATGAAGAACAAACTGGAGAACAAGATAGAAGGAGCCGGACTGAAGAGGTCACCCATGGGCATTTTGCTGGAAGCTCTGGGTCAGCAAGAGGAGAACCTTCAAAAGATCCAGAGCTTTCTGGAGGGGAAACTGAAGGAGTGATTGGACTTTATGCACACTTCTGGCCAAAGATCATGACTTTTTTTTTCTTGGATTATTTTTTTTGTTGTGTTTGTCTCAGTCTAAACCTCTTAAAGTTTGTTTCATATACAAGTGTGTTCTCACGTGTGTGTGTTTTGAAAAGAAAGCTTGTAATCTGAAGGGCTTTGTCTTTATCTCAGGGTGACTGTCACTCCACTCAGAACTTGTCAGGGCACTTTTCTTGAACTATGCAAAGCTGCAGGCTCCTTCTTCCTCGGTATGAAATCTGTGTTTGATCAGTCTCAGAAGAAGCCTGCCAGGTTACGCTCAGCTAAAATTGTGAAAGCGATGCAAGTGTTGCTTTGTAACAAAGAATAAAAAAATGCAAACTCGACACGCGTCGCTGCCAAGGTATTTTGAAGGCTGGACTGTTGAAGTTTTTGAATAATGTCTCCTCGCATAGACTTTGTGTTCCAATACCCATACTACCATACTATTTAGTATGCCAGAAAAAGATTTACTATATCCCAGTATATAGTATGACAAAAATACCAGGATGTCCTACAACTACATCCGGTCGCACTTTTACAGTATGCAAGCCAGCTTGCTTTTCTAGCTATTCTGACCCACAATCATCTGCACAGTGGATATTATGAGCAAGGAGGTCAAAGTTCAAGGTGCAATGTTATGATGAATAGTTTGTCCACATTGTATGCATACTGCATGCAACAGTACGTACTTTGTAAGGGCTGCAGTATGTACTAAAAGTAAAAAGAAAAAGTATGAGCTTTAGAATGCAGCTAAAATCTAAGATCCTGTTCAGATCCTGAACCTGGTATGGAATGTCTTGGTATTAACACGCGTCCTGAGGGATCCAAACACAAGTGGACAGCTTTAAGTACGTCTGTTCACACCTGGCATTAGAATGCGTCTCAACATGCGTCTCTTGAGTGACCACTTGTGATCTGATCTCACTTCCCCGCTCTACATGCAACTAAACACGTAGTAAACACACAGTTAATACAGCAGACGTTGCAACGTAATATTACATGAATGTCGGTAGTAATATCCTATATATTCGTGAATTTGGGTACATTTTATTAACCTCAGAATATAAGTTTATTGTACTGGTGGTCCTCTGGGACCTCCGTGCTGCCGGCACCGCCGATTTTGCCAGGCGACAGCGGCGTACAGAGCTTCAGAGAGCCGGGGATGAGAGAGAGCAGGTGGGCGGTTGTCAGCTCCGTGCAAAAAAACAGAACAAAAACATTGACACATCTCTGACTGTATGATAATAATGCACTTGCTGTGCTTAGTCTGATAGCCTGTAGATTATGTAGCCTATAGATAACATATACTTTAATAAAATACAGTTGTCCCGACAGGATACAGTAGAGCACAGAGGCCGTTTCCATGCCGCGAGGCTCACGTCTGCCAGTCTATTCACATGAGCAGCTCAGTGACACCCGGTGGATCCAAGCGGGACGTCAGTGGAGTAGGCGGTCCTTAATGTGGCCCATGACACATTCACGTACACACTGCTAAAAGAATGTGGCCATATGTGACCCAGGGTGCGATCGTCTCTCAACGAGTGCATTCACACCTGTACTTAGAGCTGTCCACTTGTGATCGGATCACTCAGGACGCATGTTAATACCAGGTCTGAACAGGGTTTAAAAGTTTACTCAAGTATGCATTTGAAAAGAAACCAACCAACCTTATGTTCATACAGATCAAAAGAGAAAGCTCTGCTTTGTCTTGAGCTCTGAAATACACGTGACTCCAAACACTGATCACGCTGTCAATATTTGAAATGAAGACTTCAAAGGGGTGCGGGGTCTTAACCTATGGCCATCAGTATTCCTCCTGCACCTCTAACTCTTTAATCTTGACAATACCCCCCGGCTGATGGATTGGCTAACTCCACTCTCCCCTCCATTTACCCCCCTCCAGTGCTAATCAATGGGCTGCAGTAGATTATAGTGTGGAGAGAGCTGAGCGCCGCACAGTGACGGAGTGGATTCATCTGCAGTCATTCACCTCCAAACCCGAGTCACTCGCTGTGTCAGCTGCTTTTTATTGGATTCCATTTGAAATTGACTGCAGATAACGAGAATCCGTGTGGAACATAATGCTCTGTTATTTGGTTATGTGGCAACGTGGAAGGGACTCGGGGAAACATGAAGATAAGAGTGATGGGCATTAAAAAAAAAAGTAATCACTTCAGAGTGCTGGCTTTTCAAACAAAGTCTCCGTGTTAACCATTTGCTGTCAAGTCCATTTCAAGCAGTTGCATTTCTCTGTAAAGGTATGCACGGTATTTTTCAAGTGAACTCTTCTGACGACCTCTGCACACTCAAGTGTAATAGTATTCTGGTGGCTCTCCAGCTAAACTTTGACTTGAGCTGCGAGGCTTTCCCCGCTCTGTGCTACAGTAGTGATTTATGTCCTCTCCCACTCCGCCTCGTCTCCATCCATATTGTGCAACTTGGAGGCGTGAACCCAAACACTGCTGGCAATAAACTCAAGTAAAGTCATGTCTCCCGGGGCACAGCGGAGGCCCTTGTTCAGCTGCAGCTGCTGTTAAAGATCCTACCAACACGTGCACGCTTCTACTGCTGCTGCACGCCCAACAGGTGTGTCTTTGGTGTTTTCTCCAGCAGAGGAGGCTACACACAAAACAACACTTATTGTTGGTGTTTTTGCATCAATCAACAACTAATTTCGAAACAACCGTAATCTTCAGTGAAGCAACAGAAGTCAGTGGATGCGACACAAAAACAAACCTGTGTACTGTTTCTGCGCTAGCTGCTAAGTAACAGTAACATCTCTGTGCATGGTTTTGACTTGCAACATCTGTCTCCTTGTTTTTAGTTTCGACCACACAAACAAGGCGTGGGACACGGAGTCATCTAGTATAATAAAATACTTGATGTTGTGGGTCATCATGCAGCCTCTGGGTTAACCCGACCATCCCTCAGATTCGCTGAGAGGCCTTTGGCTGGTTAGCTAGCGAGCCTCATAACTCAAAACAGCCCTTCAGTCAGCAGATGTGTGTCTGCTTGGACCTCCACGACAGCTGATCATGTAACACGTTTAATGATGACCCGCTGTGACCTCTGCAGTCTGCTGTGTGCGAGCTCTTCAACTGTCCCATACTCTACTGGTTCCTAACCTTTTCCCTTTGGGAACTCTTTTCTATCATAGAGTAAACTGACAACCCCTGACTAAGTGACATATTTTATGGATATTTCATATTATATTCAATGCATAATAATAACAGTACAGAACAACTGATAAACTGGACAATTAATCCAAATAGTTAACGCAATAACTGCAGGAAGTTACAGAAATGAATGAAATGCCAAGATGTAGGCCAACTGTATTTTTAAAAAACGTTGTCCTACACCCCTTAAAATCAAGAAGGCCTCGCGACCCCCCCGTAAAGCTCTGGCGACCCATAGTGGGGGTTGGGACCCCCAGGTTGGGAACCAGTGTGATAAACCCACACTGCTTTCACTGCCTCCTCAATACAAGGTCATTCATATTAGCCCATGTGACAGGTCAACTAATCCCCCTCTTCACCCTTCATAACGTGTCAGAGCCATTACTCCCTGGATCAAGGTAAGTGTGCTGATCCTGCTGAAGCCTAACATGATTTATAGTCACTTTAATCTGAGCTCGGCTGAGCCCTGTGGCAGGGTTGACTTGTGTGATACCTATCTGCTCTGTGGGTTTATAATATGTGATACTAGTGCTGATTCGATGCCTAAACGATACTTATTTCAAAACCTTACTTTTGTGATGACCCCTGTGGACTGGATTCGACTGTTACCGGTTTATGTTTTCTCTGCAGGTTCTCGTTAGAGCAACTGGGAACACCTGAGGGTGATGAAGTCTGGTTGCAGCTGGCAGCGTCTCTCTTGCTGACTCTCTGCTGCAGCTTCACCTTTCACCTGCTTGGTTTAGTTGTTTCTTTAGTTTCCTGTTTTGCTTTTATGCACCTTTTTCAACACTCGCACCCACATCTTCCACTCATGCACCCCACACACTACTGACTTTACCGATATCCACTCTAGGGCTGCAACTAATGATTATTTTCATCGTCGATTAATCTGTTGATTATTTTCACGATTAATCGATTAGTTGTTTGGTATATAGAATGTTGAAAAATGTCGATCAGTGTTTCCCAAAGCCCAAGATGACGTCCTCAAATGTCTTGTTTTGTCCACAACTCAAAGATATTCAGTTTACTGTCATAGAGGAGGAAAGAAACCATTAAAAATTCACATTTAAGAAGCTGGAATCAGAGAATATTTACTTTTTTTTCCTTTAAAAATTACTAAAATTGATTAATCGATTATAAAATAGTTGGTTAATTTGACAACTAATCCATTATTAACTCCATTCTTAAATTACTTAATTTGACCCTTTATTTTGGTCTGATTTGCTTTATTTTTTTAAAATAAATGTTCTTTTGTTAAACATTTATTTGGAGTATCTCCTTTTTTGTTAGTCTCAAATGCTAATGTTGAAACACAAGCAGTTGTATAATTACTTTTCCTAAATAAAATGATTTAATTTAATTTAAAGCAGCATTCAGTGATTTTTGCTACTTAAGCTGAACAAGCTGTTAATACAATATTGACATTATATTGGGTCATAAAGCTATGGCTAAATTGTTCGTAGACATCAAGCAGACATGCAGCATCAGTATTCATTTAGTCCTATTATCGTCCACTTAATGAATTTAAGTCCAAGATTAGATACTATGTTATCGAGTTTATTAGTTATGGTTTATTGTCAAAAACAGCTTCCTGCTTTGGCTAAAAATGAGGTTGATGAAAGCGGTGAGACAGAGCCAAAAGGTTTCGGGCCATAAAACCAAAACAATGAGCTGAAAGATGCTAAACGCTCAGAGCTGAGGGGAACTGAGGGGACAGTCAGGTAATAATTCTCTGTTTGTCACTATGAGCGACAACTTTCACATTACACACAATTTAATCCATTGTTGGTGTAAAAATATTGATTAGATTAGATTAACTTTGAATTCATACTTTCAATCTTTGAATGAATAATTAAACAAGATTACGAATGTGACCAGATGTTTGGTGACAGATTTCTGTACTTTTTTTGAGACATTTTGGTTCAAGATCAAAAAAGTGTCAAGGTTCGATAGCCAGCCCTAATCTGCTCTCCATATTAGAGTTTTGTCTGTAGTGTGTTAGATGACGGGGGAAAGTACATAAGAGCCCATTGTTTATGTATTGGAGTGTCAGCTGGAGCAGCCTCGCCTGATGTCTGGCTGCAGCTGGTGTGAAGCAGCAGAGACAGAGGGAGACAGCTGGATACAAAGCACCCCCCACCCCGTCCGCCACAGCACTGCCTCGGGTAAAGCCGAGGAGCTGGAAGTGTCTGAGACCTCCCCTGAGCTCGCTCAAGAAGCAAAACACCGAGAGGGCAATGTGAGCAAGTAAAGCTGCTCAACCGTGGCCTTCATAAAGAGGGAAGCGGAGGCAGGATAGAGGTAGGAAACGTGTCCCGGCTGGGGGAAGGAGGTGAAGGGTTATAGTTAATCTACATGTGTACAGCAGACGTCTATAACACGGAGGCCTACATGGGAGGGTTTTGGTGCTATAACCACTAGCTTGTCATTCACAGGGAGGACAGAAGAACAGGTTATAGCCCATAATGGGTGTGACGGCGTTTAAAGACCGGTTTGGTCGGTTTACGGCTTAAGGACACAGAGAACCAGCCTGGCAACCCGGCAGGCGGTGGGAACATACAGCAGAGCAACACAGCTCTGCAGTCATAATTAGCTCTCATCGTGACTGATTGCAGCTCTGCATTCAATCTCACAAGCTCAAAATAAAGAAGAAAAAGAAACTGGGATGTAGCCAGTACTCTACAGCTATCTTTCCAACTATAATCTGCCTCCTTGAATGCACCGCAGACCATTTATATGCGGAGAAATGTGTTCCAGTTGATCAAGACCACCATCCCGAGCCGCTGTGACAAAGCCCCGTTCTTCAGAGCAATAAAACGTAAATGAGACTTTATAGGATATTTAGTTATTTTCCTCTGTTAAGTGGAGACGATCATTGTTCTTCAAACCCCCATTTCATTAACTGAACAGACGAGTTCAATTACCTCATTTAATGGATTTGAATCCTGTTGTTTTCCTGCACTCGGATGGATGAGACCTTCTTTTTTTGATTAAAGAAGTTTCAAAGTCTGTATAATATCCTCGTTAATAAATATATAACCTACAAACTGAACCGATTCAAATGCTGATTTTGTTTTTAATTCAAACAAATGCAATTATACAAATTACTAAGAACCAGCTTAACAACAGTTGTTTTACTATATATTACATGCCTTTCAAATACATAAAAAAATGCTCTAAAAAAAGACAGAGAACCAGTGTATTTACAATACCAACATTTACATACAGCTTCATTCTCATGAGAGAAATTGTGAGCACCAGTCCATGATTTCCAGCATGGATGAAATAACCATGTTCAAATAAAAATAAAAAAAAACAAAACTGGATTTCCTGCAGTGACTGATCAGATGTGGCAGTGATATTTAAGTCGGTGACTTCCGGTAATACTCAAATGGTGACAAGTATTTGACTCATTTGTATTGTAAGTACTGACGGTGAGACAGGTTGAATACTTTGTAAATGACAAACAAGAGTACTGTGGTAGTTATGCTGCATTCACGCCAGAACAGACATTGTGGCGAATCGCCGGCGGTGAGGGAGTGTCACTATTGGCTCATTGACTGTACGATGATTAACGTTTATTTTGTTCACTCGTGTCTGGGTTGTACAGCTCTGGATCGCCGGTTACGTAACCACCGCAGCGCGACGTCAGGTTGCGTTTCTCCAAAAGTTGACCAGTTTCAACTTTTTCGTTGCAAACCGCTACATTTTTTCTTCGTCACCCTCTGTGGATCCCACCGCCGCAGCCCAAACGCACTACACCCTGGCGTTTTTGGCGCACCGCCGGATCTTGTGTGAATGCAGCCATACTGCTATAATAAAACTGGATCTGGTGACTGCAGAATGTTCCAGGAAGTAGCCGTCTTTGTGACTCATTGTTAATGAGTTCAATCCTTCATTTTTCATAATGTCCTTATCAATCCTTCATGGTTACAGTGTTCATACACGTGTGTGGCAGAGTGTTGTTCATTACGGCTCAGTATCCTCTCACAGAGACAGTCCTAGTCCTCTGTATCCCTACAGAGAAACACTGGAGGGGTTTAGTCCACGTTCCCTTTGGCCTATACCACGCAGTCCACAGCAAGGTCCTGGTATAGTTTCAGTGCACAAGTGCCATCACCACAAACACTCGCAATCCAGACATGAAGACGCTCCCTCGGAGGGGGGGAGTTTGTTATGATCACAAGGTTGTGGGTCAGTTTGGCTATTGCATTCAAGAGAGGAGAAAATGAGAGGACTTCATTTCCTTTACAAGCTGAATCCCACAGAAGTTAAAGTTCCTTCATTCTTTGGATCCTCTTGTACAGAAAGAAAACAGGTAAGTGCAGTCTAAGGCACAATGACAACTTGTCAAGGTGAAAGAATTCGTACAGCACAATGACAGACAGGCAACTAGACTATTGTTCCCGGTTTTGAGTCTTCGTGCCACTGAATCTGGTCGTCGGGCTCCGGGTTAGTGTGCATTTGGTTACTGAGGTGTGAGTCCATTTGGCTGACATCTATGTAGGATCTGTAATAAACACACAAGATTGAAACACATTAGACAGGTGGCAAACTGAATGGAGCTTCTGGTTAACTCTGAGTTCAGAATGAATTAACCCTGGGCTGTCAAAACCATCCTGTCATAGTTCAGCGTTGTAGTATAAATAGAAATATAAGAAACATTCATGTTACCTCAGGTGTTTTAGGCATGCTAATATTAATTGGTTTCAGACAAACTGGTAAACCCAGGGTCAAACATTCTCCCCCAATAAAACAGCAGATGCACACAGACATTAAACACACGCATAGCCTTCAAATGCGACAATATTCAGGGGTCACATTTTTTTCCTCTGCCACACAAGTGCTCTCCCACCACCGCAAGACACCCAGAGAAACCAAGCAAAAATCAGCCAGAGCAATGTGAAATGATTTGGAGCTTCCTGTTAGTCCCGTAGAAATAGAATAAGAGTAGAACGGACATTCTCATTCAAATCAACGTAGCAGGATGGTCAGAGCGGCGGCCAGTTTTATGTGTACCGTTGCCATTGCGAGTGTTGTAGCGGGCTAACTTTCGTATAAACTAAACCGACTTACGTCACGTCGCGAACTGACTGGGATGAGGTTTTGCAGAAACGACTCAACGCTCGAACAAGCAGTGGAGTAGTAACGTTATGAAGCACAGAGAGCCAGAGTAAATGGGCCAAATTTAACAACTTAATGCTTCGTCCATACAGTCTTGTCACAGTGTGGGAAAGCACATTGCTATCGCCAGATGAGTGATAACTTTATTTGGCTCATTTTCTGTAACCAGTGTGGCATTAAAAGTCCAGTGTGTAGAATCTGCGGGTATCTAGCGATGAGGTGATGAGGCTGCAACCAACTGAAGCCTCTTCCGTGTGCAAAGCGCGTTGAAGAGCTACAGTGGCCGACGCCAAAACTCAAATGGCCCTCTAGAGCCATTTGGAGCAGAGCCAGTGCGTAGAGTGTGTGTGTACGTGGGAAGTGAGTGGTGAAGCAAGAGAGAGAGAGCGGCGGTAGCGACGGGAGTGAGTAACGTTATCGACTCCAGCACAAGCAGGAAAAGTTAAAAGAGTTTGGTTTGTCCGTTCTGGGCTACTGTAGAAACATGGCGATGCAACATGGCAGACTCCGTGAAGAGGACCCGCTCCCTATGTAGACATAAATGGCTCATTCTAAGGTAACGGAAACACAACGATTCTTATGTTCAGGTGATTATACACTAAAGAAAACATAATTAATATTATATTCCATTTCTGCCAATAGATCCCCTTAATTTTTAAACACTGGTCCTTTAAAACATGGCGGAATTAGCTAGCTTGCTAATTCTGCCATGTTTTGATGCTACACTGGTTACAGAAAATGACCCGAGCAGTAGGCTGGTGGCCAGTGGCAGGGCTGGGTCTAACGGTCCGTCCGCCTCACTCCTCGTCGCTCCGGAGCAGGACAAGCTACGTAGCTAACTAGCCAGCGGTCCGTCTCTTAAGCTGTGTCCGTTCGGTACCCGACGAGCTGCGACCACCCTTTACGGCCCCACTGACGCGTGTTCTGTTGTCACCAGAACAACTAACAACAATCGCCATTCTCTTTCTTTTGTCCGTTCTACTCCTATTTTATTTCTATGGTTAGTCCCTGCCACATATATAAAAAACACACATCACCATCACCATGATAACCATGTGGGGAAGTTTTACGTTCTCGTCTCTCACCCTTTCTTCTGTGTTGTGACTGATAATTGGGAGGGGAGGGGGTTAATTTTCCTGGTCAGTAGCATAGGCAACAGCACCACACCTCTCTAAAGGCCCCGCAGGGCGTGCCATCCTATCACAGCTCCGCCTCTCAAACTCTGGGGGACATCTGTGCATGAGAGGGGGGGGGGCAAAGGTCAAGGGTGAGTGGCGGCACATGGGCAGGGATTCTCTGCGTGGGCCGAGAGGAAGGCAAACAGCAGAGGAAAACAAACTATGCGATGCACACTGCAGAGAAATGTGACCACTGGATGACAATATGCCAGCTGGAAGAGGAGATAGGGCAGGCGTGTTTTTTTTGTTTTGTTTTTTGAAATAAGCCATGCAGTTACTTTATCATACATGACAATGCAAAGATCAGTCAAACATCTCAAAAATGCACTTCAAAACATCAACAAGCAAGACTATGAAGTCACGTTGCAGACAAACTGAGAGAAGCAAACGCACAGGCTCCGGCCGTTGCTGTTTACTTACTATGAACTACCTTTAGCAAAGGACACCTTACTGAGCCTGTGCCCTCTGGAGGATTGTGGCCGCGCAGGGCTGGAGGCCACCTGCCTGACCCGACAGGGGGAGTAGGAGGAGGAGGGAAGGGAGGAAGAGGGAAGGGAGGAGGTGGAGGAGGAAGCGGAGGAGGAAGAACTAGCAGGGAAAAAGGCACAACGCCTCCGGCCATCAGGGCTGAGCCAGGAGCCCTTTAAAAGCTGGGAGGCGCCATATCTATAAGAAAGCAGGGGCCAGTGGACAGTTAAGGAGGAGAGCAGAACCAGACTTAAGCTCTGAGGAAGAACAGATCCTATAATCCTACTGCTGAACTACGCTGTCATGTTAAGCAGAAGGGTGTTTTCTCATTTCCAAACTTAAGGGTGAAGTTGAAGAAGATGCAAAATTGGCTACACATCAGTCCACAGTATTGTTGTGTGTTGTGATAACAAAACCAAGTAGCAGCTTATATTTCCTGCAGCCATCCATTCCGGGTAATTAAACAGTAGTGCTTAGGTTTAGGATAAGGAGGATCAGGGAGTGGCTTATTGGATAAGGGGATGAGTTGAGGCCAATGTTTTTTTTTCTCACCTGTTGTGGGCGGAGTGGCTGTAGGGGGCTGTGCTGTAAGAGTAGGACTGCGGCGCGTGCGGGGGCATGTCATATTCCGACATACCAACACTGCTCATGTGGCTGTGCCAGTTTCCACTGGAGGACGCCGTGGACACTGGAGGAAAACAAATGGTACAAGTCAGCAAATGACGTACACCTACACGTGAAACCTAGTGAACAACATAATAGGGCTGGGACGATACACTATCTCCCGATTCAATACTATCACGATACTTGGGTGGCGATTCGATATGTGTATACGATTTATTGTGAATTTCGTTAACTTTTTTAACACTAGACCATAGGAAAAAGTTGAATCATACACTTGTAGGGACTTTTACTTTGGAAAATATCTAAATTAAAACATTAAAATGTTTGATTGCAGCATGTATGTAGTCAGAGATGTCCTGAAGTCTAGTTATTTATTCTATTTTTTTCCAGCAACCCAATATTATAAAGACATTTCCCTCATAAATTAGTGGTATTTTTATTTAATTTATAAAGAACATGTAATGTTTTATACCTCTGGTGAATATAATCCAATCAATCTTATTTCCTTATATGTATTTTGTATATATAGTTCCCTTTGTTAACACCTTATTTTGAAAACCGGACATAGACACACATGTATACTTATGCTAACTTCGCCAAGTAGCTCTCCCGTCAGCTCCGTTCCCTTTATACATCCATGGTCAGCTCCATCTCCACATTTAACATAAATGTCAGTATATGGGTGCTCTACAGTTGCCGATTTGACCACGGAGATGAGAGTGACGGCTGGCTTGACCGCACGTTACCGCAATACGATAACGTTTCCTGTCCGTGACAGAGTTAGCATGCAGCTTTAGCCGTGATGTCTAGCTCTGCTTTTCCTGGCAATGTGTGAAATCCAAAGTGTTTCCATGCTTTACTGGATGTGTAGTGTTTACCACGCTGGATTTAAAATGTGAGGGTGCAGGTCGTATCCACGCAGACCCTCCGATGTTTTCTACTTTCTGCGGTTTGTTTTGGTTGATGGATATGGAACGGATATGAGGTCATGTTACTCAGACTACAACAATAAAAGCAGTAATTCCCTTCTACATCCGCATAGACTCAAATGAAGTAAGTATATAGATTCTGGCATTTCAAAATCGTAAAAAATAGTGATACATAGATGAATCAATTTTTTCCCAACCCTACAACACAATACACTGTAATAGATGGTGCAGTGATCTAACCTGCGGAGTAGGACATGTTCCTGTTGTTGTGGCTGTGGGGTGCGGGCATCGTCTGATAGCCCAGGCTCTGCTGGGAGCCTCTGTCGTAGTCGTAGTTGTACGCTGGCTGTTTGTGCGTGGCGTTGCGTTGGTACCAGCCTCTCAAGTGTTCAGCCACCAAAGCCTTCTGGATGTTCTTGCCGACCTGCTCGTTGCCGCGCGGCACCTGGCGGTTCCTGGGCGGCCGCAGCGTGGCGTAAGGGTTCTGCGACATGCCGTCCATCTCGTCGTTGCCGTAGTGACTGTGCATGTCGTGGCTGTGATAAGCTGTTGGGGCGGCGTGGTACGAAGGGTTGACGTTATAGTGTCCCTCCATCTCGTTGTCGTACATGTAGACTCCGTTGGAGTAAGGCTCCGGTTCTGCGTAGCTGGGATAACCCGTCACATAGTAGGCTGTCGTGGTGGGTCTGGCCCGCGGTTGGTAGGCGTAGCAGCGGGTGTCCGGCTGGGCCAGGTTGGGCATGCTGCCCGTGTTGGCGTAGAGGTCTTTTCTGTGGCGGCCGCGAGCTCTGCGCCTGTGCGTGTGGTTGCCGGGGACGCTGTACTCCACGCTGGACTGGCTCGTGTAGGAGGAGCCGTCATCGAGGACCTCGGTGCTGTTGCTGCGTCGGGCTGGGGAGAAGGTGAACGTTGGCACGGGAGGTTCGGCCTCTGGCAGGAGCTGAGACTGGGACTCCAGACTGCCACTACGCTGGCGGAAATGCTGTGGAGCATCCTCTGACCTGCAATTGAAAAAGCACTATTTAAAAGCTGTTCAC
Organism: Hozukius guyotensis; assembly: GCA_916700995.1. NCBI lineage: Eukaryota > Metazoa > Chordata > Actinopteri > Perciformes > Sebastidae > Hozukius > Hozukius guyotensis. Next base: position 51,491 of record CAKALU010067118.1, on the reverse strand, counting down.
TAAAACACAAATGTGAAAAGAATTCTTCAAAACTGTCAATGTGTTAATATTAGAATGTGATAACGCGTTAACGTAAATTTGTTTTAACGCCACTAATTTCTTTAACGCATTAACGCAACTTGCGATTTTTAATCAACCTCTTAAAAATTCGACGGGACCGGCTGCTATTCAATCTTTCGGAGGTTGTAGCGAGCTCAGTTTTAAAGCTAGAGTGAAGATACTGGCAACATATGAAATTATTGCAAAGGATGCTAAATAACGCTCAAAACTTTCGCTAAATTTTGGTGAGGAAAAACTGTCATGGCCATTTTCAAAGGGGTCCCTTGACCTCTGACCTCAAGATATGTGAATGAAAATGGGTTCTCTGGGTACCCACGAGTCTCCCCTTTACAGACATGCTCACTTTATGATAATCACATGCAGTTTTGGGGCAAGTCATAGTCAAGTCACCACACTGACACACTGACAGCTGTTGATGCCTGTTGGGCTGCAGTTTGCCATGTTATGATTTGAGCCTATTTTTTATGCTAAATGCAGTACCAGTGAGGGTTTCTGGACAATATCTGTCATTATATTGTGTTGTTAATTGATTTCCAATAATAAATATATACATACATTTGTATAAAGCAAGCATATTTGTCCACTCCCATGTTGATAAGAGTATTAAATACTTGAAAATCTCCCTTAAAGGTACAATTTGAACAGAAAAAATATGCGATTAATCGCAATTAAATATTTTAATCTATTGACAGCCCTAGTAAATATGTGTTGTCTTCATTAATTTAGTTATCAGCAGATTGGAATGTTTCTAATAGATGTGTTGGCAAACATCAGCACACTCAGGATGCGAACAGCACCACTGGTGTGTAACTGGCTCCAAGAGCCGATGATGAGGCAGATATCTGAGAGTGAAAAAGTAAAAAAACAAAAAGGTGATGAATCGGTACCTGAGCTGGGTGCTGCTGTAGGCGTTGCGGGTGAGGAGGGGGGTGGGGGGCATGCTGCGGGCATCACGTGGCTGTCTGGAAGCCGGTTTAAAAGGGCTGCTGTGGCTCGATAAGGCATCGCGGTGACTGTAGTGGAGTGATTCCTGGACGTGGCCGTAATTTAATCTGGAACACAGATAAGCACAATGTTTTCAGGGCATTCGCCTCTTTAGGGTAATGCTTTTTTATTGAGATAAACACCTATTATGTTTGCTCTCAAAACTGAAGGAAAAAAACACCTTGCTTGAATGCAGCACTTTAGTCATCACTTACACCTGAATGACTACCATTACATAGTCCATTGATGTTTCATTTCATGCAACAGCAACCATTATGACTGTTTAAAATGAGATTAAATCACCCATATCATTTTGTAAACATGAAGTAGCTGCCATTTAAACTAAGTTTCCAGCGCCACTTTCCTGTTTCCCCCTCTCTCCTCTCAAGCTTGGAATTGTTGTTTGCTCCTTCACAGGCAGCAACATGTTCTTTTCCATCTATTTTTAAAAGCCGGTGCGTTTGGCTGATAAGAGGGAGATTGTTGGAGAGGCAGGAGAAGGAGGGAGGAGGTGACTGGCAGGAATGTAGCTCTGGATGTACTCTACAGGTCTGTACTAGCTCCCATGCTCAGGGCGTCTACAAAAACAACTGTCAGACACACACTGAAAATTCATATATTAATACATTTCATGGTTGTCAGTGCTGGCTGTGTACCTGCTGTCTGCATGCTGGTCATTGGCAGAGGTCCGTCTCTCATTGTTGTAGTGGATGTCCAGAGTTTCTGCATGGTGTGGTCGTGGGGAATACTGAACCGATCTGGACCGTTGCCTCTGGGAACTGAGGTCATCATCTGGGAGATAAACGTGATTGCTTGGTTAAAATTGATCTAAACATGCAGTAAATGGGGGAGTGAACACATGCACACTGAGCACGGCTATGCCTGGGCATTTACCATCATCCAGAGTGAGGCTGTCGGACAGAGAGCTGAGTTCTGAAGGGTTGGAATCATCTGGTGACAGAAGAGAGAAAACGGTCCTCAGAGACTTTTCATAGAAAGTGACAGACTTTTCAATGAATTACCACTTTTTCTTTTCTCTGTTTCTTAAAAATGAACTTCAAGCTTTGATTCTGCGGTCCTTGGTGACATCTACCTGCTAAGATCAGCGAGGCCCTCTGGGTGGGTTTCCTTCCCTTCTTGATCCTGTAGGCGTTGATCTCCTTTTCGATCTCCTCCAGTTTCCTCATCGCATCCAGACAGTTGCTCCTCCTCTTCTTCTTCACCGTCTTGCCGAGGTCGCCCTCGTTGGATAACTTGATGGCTGCTTCCACGATCTTCTGCTGCAAGGCGAACCTGCTCTCCAGATTCCTCAGATGTGGGTCCTGCAGGGAAACACGCAAACACACAGTTAATAAAGACAGATCCTGTCAACGGCAGTACGCTGTACAAAGAAACAGACTTCAAACATCTACAGTATTTATCTAAAAACATTTCATTTTCAGTGTGCTGACATATTCATATATTATTCTAATTCATATTAATTTTCGCAATTGACCTGCAGATGGAAACCGGATACAAAACACAACAAATGTTTCACGCAAAGCATTATGAAATGTAAGCCTCAAAACACGTGTTAAACTGTTTAGTCACATTTGAAAAAGTCAAATGATCTCCAGGTAAACAAACACAGTGATGCAAGAACTGTGTTTGAACAAAGCGTGACATGCTAAATTACATAATAACATCACAACACAACAATAGCTACACTAACCTCATCATAGGGGAAAAGGTCATCCAGCTTGAAGGCTGTCCCAACGCGGCGGCGTACGTGAGGAGCCTTCTCACCTGTGGCTAAGGGATACTCTTTAGGCAATCTGCCCGTAATCTCCTGCAAATGAGAACAACAACCAACAGTCAGCTGAGAGTGTCGACGTTTTAAACGTCACTGGAAAGTAACAGAATGGGAGAGACACTCACAGCTTCTCTCATGCAGATCTTCTTCAGTTCTTCAAGTTTCTGCGTCAGTGTGTCTTGAAGGCCCTTTTCTTTCTTTTTCAAATCGGCGACCTTCTCTTTCTTCTGCTCCTCGCTGACTTCAGAGTCGGCCGAACCTGGAATAAGCAGCACACATCTGATTAAATACAAATTATAGCAATAAATCATCACTCATCATTCTGATGTGGAACAGAGGCCATTAGCTGATTAACTCTCTGCTTACCGGCTGAGATGAGGCTTCCGTTGCTGGCCATGATGAGCTGGTCCCTGCTCTCGATGCTGGAGAGTTTAGTGATCCGCGGGGCGCAGATCTCTGTGAGGTCCATGGCGATATCTCCTGAACTCCTGGTTGTGGTCATTTTTGTCTGTTAGGGAGGGAAGAGACAGTTAGATGGAGGAAACAGGGATGAGGAGGAGGGACTGGGAGTACTTCATTTTCATGATAGCGCACTGCGATAGCTCCATTTGCATGTACTCCAAGCTCACTGCTCTCTCATCAATCAGCGTGGGCTCTATTCCTGGATGAACACTGGCACACCATCTGCCTTTGAGAGAGACAGTGGCTGAATAACCTCATTTGACTGCAGCCACACACTCATCCATCTCCAGCACCGACTGCACATCACACACCGCTCATACTGTATAATGGCCACGATGCTCAGCAAATATCCATCATGAACACAAACACAGTGCATCTTCAGGGCATTCGGACACTTTTTAACACTAGGGATGCACCGATGTGAGATTCTGGGCCGATACCCATATCAATGTTTAAAATAACAATTTGGCCGATAACGATGTTTTTGTTCATTTTGCTTTTACTGTTATTTATTCCTCTTTTGTGACAGAGAAACAAAGACATCTTCATTATAAAAAAAAATAACTGAGCTGCTTTAAAGTCATTCAGCATTTTATTACACGTTCTTTGATAGAGCACAAATTCAATCAAACAAATTTATGAAACAACCTTTAATATAAGCTATCAGCCTATTTGCAAATAAGATGACACTCGCCGATGGCGGAGGCCGATGTTTATCTGTTGTGTTGCATCAATTTTACGCCGGCTTAAAATTGTGTTTTGCGGTCAATCTCGGACAACAGTAACCAGCTGTTGATTCGGCGACACAACTCTGTCATGACGACAGGCGACGTGCGGTTTGTTTATAAATAAAACAAAACTAATATTTTTGTAGGGATGTGGAAGCACTGAAACATTCATTTCAATGAGTAGGTAGTTGTGTAGCAGCTGAAAAAGCCTTTGAAGCAGTTATTTAAAAAAAAAAAAAAAAAGTGAAAGAAGGCAGTCAACAAGGCGATGTTCAGCCGATAAATCGGTGCATCGTTATTTAACACTCGTACAAGGACCTAGGCTGTAAACACACTGTGCCTTTTCTTATTTATTGTCAATGGTGCGGTCATAAAACAACATGTGTCTGTCTTCTCTCCAACAGCAAGTTGACACCAACATCTGTTGGTTTCTATTGTTAATGTTTACTACAGTCATTCTGCTGTTCTCTGCTACTAGCTAAGAAAAGAAAAATCGTCATTGTGATGTTATAGCCTTGTCATATTTATCTTTTAATAAAAATCTAAAATTGTATGCCCTCAATGTTGTGTCAATTTTCCCTATGGCATCGAAAATAGTATTGAATATTGATATTTTTCAAGGTATTGTATCAGTTAGAAATTCCAGTATTGTGACAACACTACTTCACGTTGAGTTGAATGTGTTTCCTCTTAAGCCACAGACAAGGCAAACATAGGCACTCTATACTATAACGAATATATCATTCTGCCTGCTATATCGGCAGAGTGATAAAAATCTTTCACTCAGAGCAATTACAAGCGCTTGTGCATTCTCAATTTAAGCCACCTAACCGCCTGTCACTTCAGGTTCAACAGATAACTGCTATTCTATTCCTTTTAAAGCAAGGACGTGACAATTAGTCAACATAAAGCTGACCAGCACGGGATCATATCCCTTCATCAAACTATTTACTCAAGTCACAGGCATGGGACACGGATCTGGCAGTGCATCACATGATTAACAGTCACCATCCTGTGACGCAATAACCTTTTACAGAAACAGAACTACAGTCCATATTCAGACTGAAAGAGAAAGAATCTGTCACCGGTCAACAACACACTGAAGTCGGTTACATGATAACAAATGTTATCACCCACAATTCAGTTGATAATAGGATCATTGCAAGACAAACTGACCAGTGGAGAACACAAACACATTGTGTATATCAGCAAATCATTTGATGCTCCTCCATCATCAATGTTTTTTCCCTGTGTGACCTCTCAAACACACACACCTGACCCTGATCTGCAGGTGGCTCACCTATGCAGGTCACTTGACATCACACAGTTCAAGCATTACAGAGTATTAGACTGTTTCCAACTACATCTGAGTTGGCAGGAAACGTGAACGAAGTAAAGTGAATCTGTGAGGAGAAAACACTCACTTTGCTTTGCTTCCTGTCCAGGTAGAACTGGTGTTGACTGATGGCCATCACCCAGATGGTTTTAATCAGAGAATGGCTGGCATACCACGTGTGAATAACCAGACCAGTCTGTCCGAAGGTTCGCTTGGTCACTGTTCTTCTGCAGAAGATAACAAGACAAACGTTCAGTACTTGATCCAAGAAGCAAATCTGCTCAACAGCTGCATAAAAACTCTGAACAGTTGATGGATGATTAACAAAGGCTTTAATTAAGATTTAAAAAAAAAAAGATGTGTTAAGCAAAGATTAGAAAAGACGATTATAAATTAAAGACAATTAAATTTGTGGGTGTTTGTGTAATAATATACTGAAGAGCAGACGAGCAGCAACATTTTGAAACAGACAGTGGGATTTAATAACAGCTTTGGAGGCTAAAAGCGCCACATTAAAGCCTGTGTGAAGGGGCAGAGGTCTTATAGCAACTTTAGAATAATAAAGCGGCCACTAAACAGCAGGAAAACACTCATTTAACACACAAGCTACAGCTATTAACAGGGTGTCCTAAAATGGGCCACTGGCTGCAGATGCCCTTCACAGTGTGTAAAGGTGTAGGATAAGGACATCTGAAGCAAGCAGCAGCTAAAATGGGAACACTTAAAAAAAAAAAGAAAACAGGGAAAAGACCCATTAAGATCAGTTAACAGAGATTAAGCGGTTTGCCGTGTCTGACCTGTGTGGGTCGTTCACTTCCACGGCAAATTTCTTCTCGCGGAAATACAAATTCTCTAACTGCTTCCACTGATACAGCTGCAGAGAGAAAGAGACAGTTTGGCAGAGAGGGGGGGGAGGGGAGGGAGTAGAGACGAGACAGACATGACACATCACTGAGTGCAACAAGCCAACACAGGGCTATTGATTAAAATGTGGATTTGCTCTACATAAAACAGAAATGTCATTTGATACAGAAAGGCTGTCGCATCAATTTACTCAGAAAAAGGTAGAAGCTTCCCGTACGAGGAAGTTCAATTCCGCCAAAAGACAACACAACACAAAAACAACTCAGCCACAGAAGCCTTCCTTTTAGCTAGGGCTGCACAATTAATCGAAATTCTATCGAAATCACAATATGGCCTACTGCAATTCTCAGATCGCAGGAGGCACAATATTTGTTAAAGATGAAATGTGTGTCATAATACCATTTTAAATTAAATATTATCATGCTGCAGAGATGTCCTGGCCTACACATCGTATTCTACAGACTTAAGAAAACATATTTGTTTGTTAAAGATCACTGCAAACATCACACTATAATCATTTAAATGTTTTTCAATAAAAATGAGAATAATTATGTAAAAAATAATCCTTCCCTCCAACATTGCAAATCATATCGCAATTGCAATAGTCAAAATAATCGCTATTAGATAGTTTTTCAAAATCATTCAGCCCTATTTTTGGCACCATTTCTTTGATTAACTTGCAACATTAGCAGAAACAACACAACAAGCTGTGAATGGGGCTCAGCGGTCCAGCCAGCCAGGTGTAGGTTTGGGGCTAAAACACAGGAGCAATTATAATGCTGCTGCTGCTGCAACTGCATGGAGCAAAACTGTGCCAGGCGGCAGGCCAGTTTCTCATTTCGTTGTGCTGTGGAGGCAGGACCTCTCTGTGTCAGAATGAAACATCTGCTCCACTGATACTGGGCTCACTAAACAGATTTGGAGGCACTTGCCTGTGAACAACTCTTCCCTGCTCTCATTTTTGGTAAAAAAAAAAAAGAGAAGACGCTGCACGGCAGTAGGGGGGCTGAGATTAATGCAGGAGAAAATCCTAGAAGGTAACAACCTACATTACCCTGAACTACAAAAACATCTCGCACACTGAGAGAAATCATCTCCACTCCCACTGGGACAAACACATTAGCTGAGCATAATTTACACTCTACAAAACTAACTATAACACATATCTTCCTTTAGAACAGTGTGGCTCACGCAGTGACAGAGTGCCTGTATCTAGATCCCACAGAGCAGGTACAACACCTCACTAAAGAGACCATGTAGAGGAGCACGAGGAAATAAAACATTAAAAACTCATTGACTATTAAAACAGGTAATAGCTGGACACAATGAAAAAGGCTTACCGTGAAGGGTATTTCTGCGCTAATCAAACCCCTGCTGAATTCTCTTTGCTTTGTATTGAATCCTTTGACTTTGAGTTTCCCACAGGGCTAGAGCTTCCCCGAACAATACTCTCTCTTGTCTGTTCTCAGGGAGCCAGATAGGTGTTGCAAGAGTTTCAGCTGAGCTGACCACGCCCCTTTAAACCCCCGCACCCCCCCCCTCCTCTGACATCACAGATACATCACAGATACCTCAGGCTGCCTTCAAGGCTCTGCTCTCTCTCTCTCTCTCTCCCTCTCTCCCTTCCTACACACTTCCTTTTTAGTCAGACCAGATGAGCAGGTTGTGCACAAGTTTATTTGCCAGGGTTTTTTTTACTTGTTACAAGACATTTCTTCTCTGCTTCACTTCCCTTCACTCACAGATAAGCGATCAATCCCGCACCGACTTTGAATACTCCACTTCCATCTCTGCTTTTCATATTGTAAACACCACACAAAGCACCGCTGTGTGACTCAATCTACTACAACCATCTCCCCCACCGGGGCAAACATGTTAGGAATCTGTTACTACGATCTAATCATTAATAGCAGGGGCTCGCTTTGCTTTCATGTAGCAGGGGAGCACTCACCCGGCAAAAAGACAAACTATGCACTATGTTTTTAATAACACCAGCCAACAAGCTGGAGTCTGGAGCTACATGTTTAATCTGTCGATTCACACACTTTGACTGGAAGCTTCCATTTTGTATTCATTTTAAATGTAGATTTTTTTAACTCCTAAGCTATACTGCAATTAACCACGACAACACTGAATGCCAAGGTTTGACCTCTTGATAACAACATTGTCTTTATAATTGTGGGTGCAGCACAGTGAAGAGCATGGTACTAAATGAACAATGGGAACCACCCGGCAGGACAGAGGGGACCCCACGCCTGTTCACACCCTCTAGTCACTATCATTAGCATCATTTACATGGTAACAACTGACCTGGAACAAAGACAATAAGCCCACACTTTCACTGGCTAATTCCTCCTATTGAAACTCCACACCTGTATGCCAGCACCTACATGAAACTAATAGAGGACTCTCCTGCGACTGCTGCTGAAGCCACCTGAAATATTTCAACGATGTGTCACACCTCAATCTCTACAATCACAAGAACGCAAGCAGTCCTCTTAAAGAGCAACGTGCAGGTTGAATTTTCTTACTTTCTTAGTTCCTGGTCTCTTGGACGCAATCATCTGTGTATGAATGCACATTTGTTATACTGTTATACTGCCTTACCACATCATATACTATATTATATTTCTATTTTGCTATAAAGAGTGCTAAAGGGATGACGTATTTTTGTAGGACAACCAGGAAGTTCACCAGCATCACACTGGCTTTTTTCCATTGGGTTTTGACTATTGCAGAAAATAAACTCTCTACTACTGGCATATTTTATATCGTAGAACAAAACGTTAAAATCTCTTAAGCTTGTGTTAACCACAGACCTTATTTCAGGCATCTAAACAAAAAACATCCACAGACAACACTAAGTATCGTCACTTAATTGCAGTATATATTATTCAGGTGTACACTGTAGATTCGGCGTTTTTTCACATTAAACTCTGTGAAATTACAGTTGAGTTCGACCAGAGCACACTTGGTGATTGTTGGAAAAAGTAACGACGACGGTTTAGGTGAGTTTTATTTTGTTTCTGTCCAGTTTGAATGAAGTGTTTTACGAGGCTCCGCTATGTGCAGCTGATCTCAACATAAACAAAACTACACGTGGATGATGGTGCAAGCTGAACAGAGATGGGGGGCAGAGGTCTGCGCTCTCTGAGTGCCATTCTAGTTTCTACATAATTGTCCTACACATTGACTCACTGGGTCGTCACCTGCAAGTTGCTCTTTCAAGTGGAAACGGTCCAAGGAATCATCCTGCACAAAAATACCGTATCAATGTGAAACAGTGACTCATCAACTCAACTCATAGGTAGAGAAAATAGAAGTAACTATTTTCTTAAACCAGGAAACACGCCAGCTTAATAGTACACTCATGATTTGAGTGACTGCACTGAATTTCTGTATCTTCTATCTTTAGTATTTAGTATTTCATCTCCCTTGTTTTTGCCAAACATTTCATTACAGGCAGGTGGAAGTGAGCCAGAAATGCCTGTGGTTTTCAGATGGGATCAGGCTGTTCAGAACCAGCTCACACCCACAATTTCGAGGAACCCCCAGGGCCACGAGTCCGCTAAATCATACATGGACGAAATTGTGTCAAAGGCTCTGACTCACGCGCACTTACAGAAAAAGATCTGCCCCACCCTTCACATAACACGTCACATACCGGCTCTGGCTGGCTGGCAACACTGTACGTTTCCACTAGATGACGCATTGCTATAAAGTTGTGAAAATCTCACAAGAAGACGACACCGGAAGGAACTTTTTCTCCTATTTTTATTCATGATGGGGTGAGTCTAATCAAAATAAAAGTGACCAGGGAGAGAATCTGCCCAGTTTTCATTTAAATTTCTTTCCTTTTTTCGCTACTAAGACACTTAGAGTGGCAGTAGGCAGCATATTTTTGGCATCATTGGGCAAAAATTCGATAATAACCTTTCAGCATATTGTAATTCAAGTGTTCTGAGAGAAAACTAGGCTTCTGCACCTTATCAATGCTCTGTTTTCAGGCTTTAAAAAATCTAGAAAAAATTGACTTTGGCCAATCACAGGTCATTTCAGAGAAAGAGAGCGTTCCTACGGAGCATTCCTATTGGCTGTGCTCCGGCTGGTGGGCGGGGCTTGCTATTTCCTCAACTGATCTCAACATGGCTGCTGGGTCACAAACTTTCTCATGTTACAGCTAAACAGTACACTACAAGATTTTTCTGAAAACATTTGAGGAGAGAAATAGATATTACAGTAACAGAATATTGATTCATATTTGATCAGCGCTGCCTAGTTTGACCGTTTGGTCGGAGTTCGAGAGTGATTGACAGCCGGCTCATAGACGGCAGACTCAAGCTCGGCTCTGATTGGTTGTTTTCCTCCGGTCTGTCCGGAGGACACAGAGGCACATGATTTTTGTCACATTACCTGACTCATGCACTACTGTCAGGATATAGTGACTGTTTTATAAAAATAACTTTTTGTTAATCATATTTGCTCCATTTCTACCCACTGCTGCTTTAACAGTTCTTTCAGTTCTCTCAAATCATGTCATCATTACCCAGAGGCTGACACTGTCTCCCATAATAAACTGAAGATTTATTTTGGTTCTGCTGGCTCATCACATGTGCGGACCAGCATGTGGTCTTACAGAGTGTCCCATTACCCACTGGGAGGGTGACGCAGAGAGAAGAGGAAGAGGGACAGAAAACCCTCCTGATTTAATTCAGGAAGAATTAAGTCTTGACTTGCCATCTGCTTCAGTCCCATCATACAGTATGTCCTGGAGACACACGTTTCTATTCTAGGCACTGTTGTGTTCGTCACATTAAATAGTTTAATGAACTGATTCTCTTCCTACACAACATGTTGTTTCTCATTTTGGTACCTTCTGTTCATTCTCTGTCCCCTCCAGATCTTTAGAATACTTAGCCTATGGCTAAGCTGCGCTGCATCTACACGTAATGGGAATGACAGCGTATTCACGTTACTAAATGTGCCACTTCTCTTTAACGCAGCAGGGAGAGTGGGCTTTTGAGTTCTAGGCTATTCAGTAAAGAGTGATGAAACTGGCGTGCATGCAGAGAACATAATGTGAGGTTAAGGTATTGCAGCTGCTTGCAATGATTTTTTACAAAACTTAAAAATCAAAGTATATTTTAAAAACTACATAACTCCTGACCTCCCACCAGTATCACCTCTAAATTCAGCCCCCCCAGCCCCCTACACAGATAACTGTTTTCTATTGTTTGATCAATTGTGTTCCCTCCAAGACACACACATAGATTACCATAATGAATGCAGCATGCTGAGAGGGGCTGGGCAGAGGGCAAGGAGGGATGGGCCGGGTTGAATACAGGGGCTGTGAACTGAGGCAGGAAGCACTATCAATATTCACCAGAGATAGAGGACTCCCTTCAAGGCAAAAGGAAAGTAGCAACACAGTAAAAAGGCAACATTTTTTCACATAACAAGAAACTCTAGTGAGGTTCTCATGTGACTGTTCCCTCTTTGTGTGGAGGAGTTGGAGAAGTCAGAGGCTAGTTTTGAACCCTCTCTGCACCTCATCACGCTCATTGCTGTCCCCCGACTCCAATCGCCCACCCGCCCGCCTGGCAGAGTGCCAGCCCCCAGTCCCAGAGGCCTGCTGCTTCCCACAGAGAACCATAATTACACCTTCCACTAGGAGGGTCAGGGAGAGACGTACTGTGGCTGTGCCCATTAATACCTCGGTGTAACAGCAGCACACCCTGCTATGTCAACAGGTTCCTGCCATATAACAACAGCTATGACCCTTCCAATGAAGGAGGCCTGGTTGGGACACTATGACATAACAAACAAATGGGAGGGTAGGTAAAAGCACAAACTCAAAAACTGTAGTACAGTAGCAGGACATTTTTGTACTGAAAGTACTATATTCACAGCTGCACCATAACCGGCACATGATGGGCCTTCTACAGACAAGAGGAGTAGTTTAATATCCATCATAAAGTTAAGAAAGTTGTGTATAGTGCTGCAACCATTAGTCGACTAATCAATTAGTCGATCAACAGAAAAATAATCGCCAACTATATTAAATAATTGAAAAATTGAAGTAATTTTTCATGCAAAAATGTCAGAAAATTTTGTTTTCAGCCTCTAAAATATGGAGATTACCTGATTTTCTGTTTTACATTATATTAAAGTGAATATCTTTGGGTTTTGGACTGACAAAACAAGACATTTAAAGACACACACGTTTCTTTTGGCCCAACATTGTTGAATCAGAGCAGCTGATATTGGTGGCGACAGCAACAAGTTAGCGGACGGCCGAGCGCCATCTCTAAGCTCCATGCACACAAAGTGTGTGTAACCTCTGCCCTCGGTGACAGAGAGAGAAAGAGGAGAGAAACAAACGCAACAGTAAATGACAGCAAACGCAGTAAGGACTCACACTGAGCTGAAATGAAACCAAACTCACGATTATGTCCCGTCACTGCATCGATGCGCAATCGTTCACCTCTGCATCGCGATGCAGCTCAGAATCGAGAAATTCCCACATCTGCAGCTACTAGTGTACTGTATCTGCTCTTATACCTACAGCCTTGACTGCACACGGCACATACTGATACTCCCAAATATTTTCCCCATCTGTCTTCCTCATTCTCCTGACTGACATGGGAACCAGGGTCTTAATTACGCCTATTTACAGTGTGGATGGATCATTAACCAGCTAACAAGAGGCATGGTGCTGAAAGCTGTGTTTTCAACAGGCAATTTAAGTGGGCTATATTTCACACACAATAGTGCTCAACAGTACATACTTCCACAAGAGGTTCAAAGCGAATAACTTTAAAAATAATGTGTTTTACTTATTTGAGTACTAAAGGTCACTGTAAGAAAACCAAGTCGAGTCTATTTATAAAACCCAAGTTAGTCCCAGATGGTTTTAACATTTTAACATATGAAATCTTATATCCCTCTAGGTTCTTGACATGGATAAGGAAAACCTCTACTCAAAAATAAACAACAAACAAAAAAAATAGCTTTTTAAATGAAAATGAAGACTGTTAAGGCAAATAGAGCAGCTGTAAAAAGAGGTCAACCTACCTTTCTCGGCTTCAGTTTATCCTGCAAGTCGTACTGGCCGATGCCTTTGTAGCTGACTCCCAGCCACCACGGTAATCCTTGCTTGTCCTGCATAAAAAAAGCACACACACACACACACACCACACCACCACTCATTAGAGGTTGCTTTATTGGTGGGAGTTTGGAAGAAAAAAAAGGGCCTGTTACCAAAGCAATTACCCCATTAGGCCTCACAGCAATAGCAACACAAGAAGAGATCAAATGCATTGAAGGCATTTAAATCTCTGCAAGCCTGTATGAGACGTTTTAACGCCACTGTTTGATCTCCCCAGACACCTTGATTTAATGAGGTTTGGATGGGAAAGTTAGAGGATGCTAGTAAAAGTAAGAAAAGTTGGGAGGAATCACTTAAAACGCTAAAGTAAACGTGCTACAGTGGTTTACTGGATTCTGACTTAATTATTTATGAATTATTTAAAGTGCAATTCAGTACTAAGCCAGTTTCTCTTGTCCCACCCAAGCAGGCAGAGTACAGTGTGTTCATACAGTAACATACATGTGTTGCTGCTCAATGCCTAGTTCACACTACACAACTTTAGCCCTGATTTTCCCCATAAATCAGAGGCAAATCGGCATTGGCTCGCCGCTCGTACATCGTCGCTTGAGCGTCACGTGTGAACTGCTCACCGACGGAAGCTGATGCCTCGCAGAGACACTTTCCAGATATCTAGTATGATAAATATCTGGACCTGTCGGAGACTTCGGCCACGAGCTACAGCCAATGAGAGCGCGAGACACCGGTTGAGCAGAAACCTGGGGGAGGAGGGGTCATCTGTAACAATAGGAACTTCCTGTATTTGTTGCATTTGGCACACGGAGCAAAGTTGTTGTTGCACCTAGAGGAATAAATAGTAAAAAAAGAGTGTGGAAACCGGTGGAAACAGGCTTCTTTGTAAACACATGTGCCAACATCAACATCAGCAATGTGTCTCGCGTATGGTATCACGTCATTTACCGTGTATTTCTCGCGGGTGTTTTCGTGACAAAACCTAGTATGGAGACCTCATCTGGGATTCCTCCCGGTAAAGATCTTGTAGTGTGTGACTCCCTGTCGCCCAGTCATGTTGTGTGAAAACCACAACGCCTTAAAGACTCCCAATTACAAGACAGCAAGTTGGGTAGTGTGAACAGTACTGTGATCTGACGGCTTTGAAAGTCGTGTTGTGTGAACTTAGCTTTAGCTGCAGCACATATTTGTTTTTAAAAAAAAGGAAAAGGCCTCATGATTCAAACATCAAGCAAAACGTTTAAGTGAATAAAGGTGAGATTGATGTGTTAGATTAGATGCAGAAAGAAATGAAGACGGCATGCTGACAGAAGCTTGTTCAAAGGTTAAGCTACTTTATGACTCGGGGCACCGCTGTTACCTTCACTGGGTAATAATGGACTCCGTATGTCGGCAGGGACTCCACCAGGGCCAGATACCTTCAGAGAAAGACGAACAGGTTAACGGGAATTCTGCCGTGTACACTTCATCACTGTCAACCGGTGGCTGTTGTATAACAGACAGAGTGGGATTTAAACTACAGTCGTTGAGAAGCCACAGTCATTTGTAGTGGCAAGCTGATCGATTTGTTTCAGGGCTGTGACAGAGGGAGGGAGAGTCCATTGATCAGTTCAAGGGCACAAATCATCCGAGCGTAAATGACCCTGGGTTGCACAGAGTTACAGTCCCGGGAAAAAAGCACAGTGGAGGAGGACTGACATCCTCCCAATGCTGGCCGGCTGCCTAGTCTAAGAGCACCTCCTCTAATTAATAACACATTCTGGCATGGTGACAGCCACCTCCCACAACAACAGCCACAACAGTGTAGACACATGAGTTTAAACAGGAGGGCGTGGTGGAGGTGCTGGAGAACTGGGGCATCAGAAGCAGTCGTGCATAACTTTGGGGCACACAGGTTAATAATAAAAAAATATTTTTAACTTACTGCACAATGGCTTGTCCTCTGGTCAGTCCCTTCAGTTTCTTGTAATGTTCAATCACTTTGTCCTCACTGCAAATGGATAGATAAAACATTTAATGAATAATCCATCAAGTGTTGCACATTCCAGCCACAGAGGGATTGTGAGAGGGCTCTTTCTTTTGACACACACTCTGTGTGCTCATGCAGAAAATGCAGTCTAGCCTACTGGCCTGCTGATGGCTCTCATCTACCTCTCCCGTAAATGCATCCTATTTACTTCCCACTGTAATCATCCCTTTTAATAGCATAGCGAGGCTGCAAAACTCACTGCGGCTTAACAGATAGAAAGAGACAGTGAGAGAGAGAGAGACGTTTCATCTGCTCACCCGTGCACCATAAGACTATGATTTTAATTTGGATATTAAACTGAACGTAGCCGCCTCAGAGGCTGCAGCAGCCTCAAATGACCGGTTAGAGAAGAGGTGGGGCGAGCAGAGGAGCAAAAGCAGCAGTGAGTGTGGATTGAAGAGACAGACAGCAATCGTTCAGATAGCCAGTGGCTGTCAGCACCTCCCTGTGCTCTCGCAGCGCTTATGGGCAAACGTAATTAACACAACCCAGGCGTTAATTAGTCACCCCATCACAGGCAAAACCATCTGCCAAGTCTGCAGGCACCGCACCACCCAAAACTATACTTCTGGGGAAGCTTTGTACAACCAGGTGGTACTGACCCACTGGGGCAATTTCACATCTGAATTGTAAGCGTAACTTACCAGAAATTGAGAGATGGGTGCTCCCTTAATACTCTGGTGGGCAGAACTGGGAGCTGTTTCAGGTCTGATCTGGCAGCCTCAGCACTGGAAAAAAAATCATATACAAACTTTAAAGGAAACAATATAAATATACAATATAACATAATAAATAAACTTATTAAGTTAACTTAAATAATAATGCATCTACAGAGCCTTTAGAAAGGTGCCAAAAAAAGTATGGCTTTTCCTGAAAAAAAATATTATTATTGTTTTGTTTATCTCTGTGGAAGATATATGCCGTTTGGTTCCCATTTCAACGTTGGTATCAGGTGGTATCTCTGTGTCGTCAGTTAGTGTGGAAGAAACAGATAAATGGCTGAGATTGACGGTAAGTACCTGGCAACGACTTGTTGTGAAGTAAATGCAATGGAACGGTGGAGGGAGAATGTGAAATCTAGTGGCTGAATGTTATCAATGCTATCAATAGCACCTTTAAGAACAGCAAATTAATTCATTCACAAAAATAAGAGTCCTTTCTAGTTACTCATCTATGCTTTAACTGGGAGAGGCACAATAAAGCACCAGAATGACACTGTCGATTTATGAGAGATATGCTATCATGGCCCAATAGAGTGCTGCAAGAATGAGTCCTAAAATCCAGAAATGAGTTTGCATTTTAGCACTTCAAGTTCCCTCATCTCGAAGTCAATGGTTTATTAGTTAGATGCCTGAAATAAGGTCTGTGGTTAACACAAGTTTAAGAGATTTTAACGTTTTGTTCTATGATTTGTAATATACGTCAGTAAATATCCCATTCGTGAAATTTGAAGCTTTTACGTGTCTTAATAAAGGCAGTTGCTAGCAAACGTCATTATGCTGACTCGTCCGCCTTTATAACCTTGTTGTGTATACTTGTGTTCATGCAAATAGCCCAACGTTAGCTTTTCACTTCTAGTGATTGCATTTACGCTTCAAAGATTATAAAAGTGGCGTTCCTTTGTGAAGATTATCTTGACAAACAAAATGTGTAAGTAACATAAACGTTTGTTTGCCACAGAGCTTATTTTCTGCAATAATCCAAAATCCAATGGAGAAATCCCATTGGCTTTTTGTCGAGGGAACCAGGGCGATGCTAACTTCCTGGTTGGCCTACAAAAATACGCAGCACTCTATTAATAACTCCCCTATACATGATAATCTCTACATTTAGACATCTATAGTGCGCTGTTATTACTTGGACTGAGTGCTCCAGACCAGCACATTCATGGACCACAATGAAACTAAAGGTAAATGTTTATACAAGAATCTCAACTCAAAGTCTAAAAATGTGTAGAGAACATTTCTCCACGTGTTTGTACTTTCACAGTGTGGTTTGAATTTCTATCTTAAGGCATGGCAGCGATAATTCACGTTTGCAAACCTTTAGAAAAAGGTGCAGTGTCAGGATATTGTTTTCATCTTTCTTATCTATAAAGAGTGGTACTACGTGCCAAAACTAAACTTGAGCTCCACTCATGTCTTGCCAGATTTAACTTGTAAAAGCACACGCAGGGCATTTAAATCATAGGGAGTCTTTTAAGGGGCTTGGCAAGAAATCTTTCCAAAAATATCAAAGCTATTTCATACAGGTTCTCAACAGACAATGCACCAGAGTTATTCTATGTAGTGTAGGTACTTTATATTGATTCACCTTCACAGATTAGCCAATGATCACACAGACAAAGCAAAAGGTACAATTGGCTCACTCTGCCAAAAATGTTAAGCAGAGGCTTCACGAAATAAACACACAAACTGTCCATGTTATCTGCACGGACAAACTGTGGCGTTTGTCACTGTCAAGGTCTACGATAGTGAACTATGAGTCACTCCAACATCATGTAGGAGGGAGTACTGGGTCTACAGTTTCTGCCGGACAAAAAGGGCTCTGGCTTGGCGGGCCAGTCCACTGGAGACCTGAACAAAAGCCATTCACAAGCACTTGGCAGCCTTTCCCTGTGTTGAAAAGTAATGTACGAGCCCTAGCGCTGTTACAGAACAGTCTGTGGCCTCTGAGATAGAACTCAAATGTGTAGGTCAGACAATACAAGATATAAACTATTAGAACATCCTCAAGTATACCAGCTAGAACAATAACCTCAACATAACATCATAGGCTATTGTTAGTGTGCAGATTGATAGTAGCCATTTGACCTTGAACATCAATTTAAGTCCTCCTCCTTCAAGATTAATAGAATTTAACAGCCGCTGACATGGTAGGACATAACCATAATGATCCAGTTATGGGAACCAGCTTACTAAACAAAAACAAGGGTGAGCCGCTGTTAAGGGCAGAGGCACTTGAATCACTCTTCCCTGTAGCTACCTCTCCTAGGTTGACTGGGTTTTGCTGCCACGGCACTTTGCTGCTTGTTTGACGGCATACATTTTATGGGGAGCTGGGGCCCGGCGTTGTCGGGGTGATCTACTCCACAGCCACGCTGCCCCGTCAGCAATCTGGAATTCATTACTACGTCTGTTATCTCCCCTCAGCCTGCAGCGTGGGGGCAATTCCTACACCCGGTGCAGCCCGGCCCAGCCTACCCGGCGTGGGGAGAGATAATACTCATGTGTCAGCTATTCCACGGGGCTGAGACGTGGTGACTGTGGACGGAGCACAATGAGAGAGCCTGTTGCTGTGAATGAACCACTAACTACAGGCTACACCTGTAAATAGAACTGAGGACTGAAACTGTCTGGGTGTAATACTGGTTCATGTGGGTAAAATGTGAACACAACGGACATTGTGGTAATCAAAGTTGATTTAAAATTATAGCAGTTAATATATAGTGGCAAAGACCAGTGGTTCCCAACCTGGGGTCCAGGCCCCCCTTAGGGGGGCGCCAGGATTTGTCTGCTCTGAGGTTGTCAAAATTAGATTTGCTCATGTATAACTAAAATCATAACTACACACTTACTGTATAATTTATTCAGAAGCCTGTATATACTGTATATGTTGGCGTTTAGCCTTTCAAATACAACATTTTCGCTGCGTTCAAAAACCTATTTGCACACAAAGGGAGGCCAGCACCTATTAACCATCTATTAACAGGGTGGTCTAGCAGCAACACCATATATGACATTTATTTAACCACAATAACAAAATATCTATTTTGTCTCTAATGCTATTATAGTAAATGAATTAAGTCGTTACAAAAAAAGAGAGATCACATTATGTATCTGCATTCGCTTGGCAAATCCGTCAAGACGTCATCACTTTATTTATGTTGACGAAACTGAGGAGTTCTATTCATGAAAGAAAGTTGATTTAATAATAAAAGAAGACATTTAATACACTGAATCACTATATTCAAATTTAGGATTTTGTTCGAGGATTTGTGGGCTTCAAGGTAAAAAGGTTGGGAACTACTGGCATAGACATGTCTGTACCTCACTTTTGAAGTTGATTACAATTACAAGAAAAAAATCCCCACTCGGTTACTCTTTAAACTGTTACGCATAATAAAAGACTTCAATCAATTCAGTGATTTCCTACGTTTCCCACAATCCCTTTCATCCAGAGAGGAGTTGTAACTTGTTGCATTCAGCTACGGATTATACCTGCAGGTGGTGTGAATCAGTACGGTAAGAAAGAACAAGGTGCAATGCAATACTGACATAGCGAAGGGGAATTCTGATACAAGTACAATGTGAAACCTGATGGTGTATTAATTCAGTGCACAGCAGGGGGCTGGCCCACACCAACACAATAACAGTGAGTCCTCCTGACGCCAAGTTGTCTACCATTGGACAGTAGGTCTAGCTCATCCCTCTTAAGGCAGCTGACTGAAGGAGGAGGAGGTCTCCCTCACTCCTCCACAGCTAATCTCTCTGCTCCAGGGCCCTGTGCTGATACAGTGTGGAGGAGACACATTTATATTATATGCTTTATGAGGGGATTTACCAGCCTGTTCTCTCAAAGAAGTAGTTAAAAGGACACTGCAGACAGGACTAAGAATTACTGCCACAGGACAGCGGGGGATGCATAACTATGATAATAGCGTTGGGGGCCAGTGCTACATTCAAGTAAGAGAAGTTTGAGGAAAACAACTTGTGTTACAGAGTGGTGCAGGAATGACTCTTAAAACCTGGAAATGAGTTCGCTTTTTAGCACTTCCGGTTCCCTCGTCTCGAAGTCAATGAGTTTTTTGAATGGGTTTTTACGTAGATGCCTGAAATAAGATCTGTGGTTAACACAAGCTTAAGAGATTTTGTTCTACGATATAACATGCGTCAATAAATACTAAATAAAATGAATCCTGTGTCTGTCTTTAAAGAGGTGGTTTTCTAACAAGTGGTTAAATGAGACTACAAAACATCATCATGATGACTCGTCCGCCTTTACAGCCTCGTTGTGTACACCCGCGTTCATGCAACTGTGGTGTAGTTTGTTTATAGCCTAACGTTTTTACTTCTGGCGATTGCATTCACGCTTCAAAAATCACAAAAGTGGTGTTCATTTGTGGAGATTATCTTACAGAACAAAACTTGTAAGTATCATAAACATTTGTTTGCCACATATCTTATTTTCTGCAATAATCCAAAACCCAATGGAAAAATCCCATTGGCTTTTTGTTGAGGCAACCCGTGCGGTTCCAGGTTGTCTTACAGTAATACGTCACCCCAGCACCACTCTGTTACTAACTCCCCTATACATGATAATCTTTACATTTAGACATCTATAGTCCCCTGTTATGACCTGCACTGTGAGTGCTCCAGACCAGCAAGTGGACCATGAAATCAAAGGTAGTGAAAAGTGTAAAAGTGTCTTACAGCCTAATATCTAGAAACCACAATCAGAATGAGCAGAGGGAAACTAGCATCTGTGCAAATAAAGAAAAAGACAGCTTGACTTGGACACACTCCCATCCTTGCTGATTCTACCAGATTTGTTGGCAGGTTGTCATTTATTGTGCTTTCAGAGTCAGGACAAAGTACAGCCCATCCCAACACCCACACGAGCTGAGAGTTCAGACTGCACACTCCATTTCAGGGTGAAGTAGGTTTAAATCAAATCACTGAGGCATAAATCTGTGCTAAAGCTGCAATGAATAATAATTAACATTTATCAGGTCAATCACGCCTGTAAATAATGGGGTGGTTAATAAGCACAAGCAGATGAAGCCAATTTCTTTTTGCAAGAGAACAAAGGCAATGGTTTTACAAGGGGTCAAACTGCATTTTCAGCATTGTATGTGTCGCCATTCAAACCATATTCCTTACAGAGCACAAATCTTTGTGTTCACATAAAGGACAGAGAGGCCTTTAGAAGCAAAGCACAGAGACAACACATGTTGTGCAGCTTCAACCTGCTCAGTCACTCACTCAGACAGAGTAGTGTTTACTAATCACAGCTAATGCTCTTCACTCCTACGGCTGGCAAAAAAACAACACACCTTATCAGCAGGTCAAGCCTCTGAGAGCACGGCCCACTATGACAACATTATCTCCACTAGAGAAAAGATTATCAAGGTTTTGTACAGACTCTCCCACCGTGTCATCGACCAGATCATGTACACGTTGTCCATGTATTTGTACAAGTGTGACACAGGCTGTGTTTGTTAGGGTATGTGACATTTATTAAGAGGTGATGCAACCACAACATGTAAGACAAGAACGGGTATTTGTTGAAAGTGTAAACACGATGCATCTGCCTTGACAGGCAACAGTAGGGCTGCACGATTATGGCCAAAATGATAAACACGATTATTTTGATAACGATTATTCATAGATTTTAGGGACAAAATATATTTATTGCACTTTCACATGTAAATAAACAGAGCACTGATTTCTCTTCCATGTTGGGCTACATTCCTGCTAATGTACAAATCTTTGCATCAAAATAAGACTGGTCCTTATTCACAGTGAATCTCCTGGAAACAAAATGAAATTGTACCAAAACTTTTGGGCTTGGGAGTTGTCCGTGTAATCGTCTTCGAACTTTAACACTTTCAAAATGTGTGTTCAGTTCATCAACGTTAAATGTAACATTTTGGCCACCTAAAAATGTCTTATTCAGCGTTGTACTTAGCTTCACTCTCTTGTTTCACCTCTGGTTGCAAAAAACCAAGATGGCGTTGGCTTAAAACCAAGATGGCGACAACCAAAAACCAAGAGGGCGACAGCCAAAAACCAAGATAGTGACAACCAAAAACCAGGATAGCTATGGCCACAAACCAAGAGAGTTAAACCCCAAAAACCAAGAGAGTGGCGGCCAAAAACCAAGAGAGCGACGACCAAAATGTCGAACTCAAGGCTTCAAAACGGTAGTCCACAAATCAATGGGTCACGTCACGGTGAGTACATCCACTTCTTATATACAGGCTATGGGCATGACAGCTCCACAAAAGTGAAGCCAAAACGGAGCACGCATTTAAACATTGCAGTCCATCATGTTCATTTAATTGTGAGAAGCCAAAATCACAATAAATATTCGATTAATTGTGCAGCCCTAGGCAACAGTGTGACAAAGGAACAAAAAGTGTTCAGATTTTAAAGGGCAATGCTTGGACCATGTGGATGGCAACAAGCCAGCAGGGGTTGAGTTCAATGTTACAAGAACAAATCAAGGGAATTATTAACCGAGGGAGGTGCAGCATTAAATAAAATCTGACCGAGTCAAGTTGAACATTAACTGGCTATACACACAGTCATCATTTGTACACTGAGCCCTGACCAAACCACTTGACAAACCAGACCCTGCTTCCTTGTCAGATACAGAGAAACACTTACAGAAACACTTAACAACACTTGATAAATTGTGCAGAGTTTGCATTCAACTGCACGAGTTCACGAAAAGGTTTATGGATGTCTGCCAGTAATAATATCACAATGTAAGTTTTAAAAACAGACAAAAACATCTGTACATGCACTTGACTATTCATTGACACTACTTTTTCTTCCCAGCTAATTTATCCTCAATTGCTCACTCAAAACATGTTTTAAATGACAAGATAACTTCATGTTGTGACAAAAAGGAACACACCGTTTTTAAAGTCACATGCATTGAAATTCATGGATTTGGTCAAATTTAAAACAGCAATAATTATGTTCAAAGCAAGAGTTATTCACTCCCGGGCAATATTCAAAAAATGTTTTGTGACACGGAGGGGGGTTATAATTTAAGAGGAAAATTGAATTTTAAAAAGCATTGTGTTCGTACAACAGAGAAGAGTATGTGTATTTCAGTCTTTGGGGTGGATTTGTGGAATGGGTTGGGTGATGGGTTGAAACGGAGCACAAATATAAATCACTTTAAAAAGCTATACAAAAAAGATATTTTTGGGAGGTATATGGATGAGGAACAGTTGTGATAAGGGTTGTGTTAAGGGTTGGTTTATATCTACTTTTTAACTCCGGATGGATATGTGGGTTGTAAATAAACTTGGGATGCTGTTCATATATTTAATTTGGGATGTAAATGAATCTGGGATAGTTTATATATTATATTATATTACCTTTACCTCTCCTGTGATTCACTCTGTTTGCTGATGTTGCTGCTTTGACACCTGAATTTCCCTCCAGGGATTAATAAAGGTTCATCTTATCTTATCTTATCTTATATTATATTATCATTCTATGATATATGAGTTATTAGAGAAGTGAGAAAGGGGGTAGGGAAATGTAAGTTTTACTTCTACCTACTCCTTTTCGGACACTATTACTCTTGTTTTGTTTGTTATTATTTTGTATCTGTTTTTATTTATTTTTATGTTCGAAATAAAGTCTTTCATTCAAAAACCTTTTGGGTAACTTTCACCTTTCTACATTTATTTAATTTTAATAACTTCTTACCTGTTGTATTCTCCTTTTGCCTCCTTAAAAAGAGAAAATAATGCAGTTAGTAAAAGCATTATAAGACAATGAGAGACTTCAAATTACAAAATTGCCCAGTTAGTTAACTGTTATGCTAATGTTAGCTACCTGCACAATCAGCAACAATAAGGGTACCGATCCACGATTAAAACATCAATACATTTAATTTGACTACATTTTAATTTCTCTAATAACTCAATTAACACTGCCTCGAAGTACAGGCACATTTAAGAGGTTAATATTAATATAAAAAGGGAGAGTTTCTTTAACAATAGCCCAATAACCAAAACAACCTCAACTGACATGTTTTCAAATGTTGCTGCTCCAACCGTCACGTTCAGGGTGATAGTGACAACATTTCAGTGTAGAAAAACCTGCGATAAAACTCTTTCTTACCTGCAATGCGAATGCGGCTAACTTGAAAACATTCCCACTCTCCACTTCGATGGTCTCCTGTTGTAAAAAAAAATGATAAAATTAACGGAAAACAAGCACACAAAGTGCAGCCTGTCCGGTCCTGAAACACTTGACTTGAAGAGAGAAAACCCTGTCCCGTACCTCGGTCCCACCGTTACCGACTGAACCACTGCACGCAAGAGAGACACGGAGATAAGCTGTGTGAAACTATCCGTGAAGTTTACTATTGTTTTTTTAGCATCTGAGTTAGCGTTACATTTTCTATAAGGCGACAAAACACAAATACACTGGTGCTAGTTGTGGAGGTCCTGTCTGAAGCTACAGCCCCCCTTTCTGTAAAGTGGTACGGTCCGAAAGCAGGTTCAACAGTCTCCGTCTCCCATGGTGACCAGTCTGCTCTCTCTACCCGCGAAAAAAAAAACTGCACTGCAACGTTTGATCACATGCTGCATTCAAGTGCTCCTCGTAGGGTTGGAAAACTCACAAAAACAACCCATAGCAGCTACCTGCCTAGTACTAGGCTAAATGTGCAGAGATATAAATGTACACAATTTCTGTTATTAATTTTGAACATATCGACACCAAAAATTTTAACAAAATGTTTCATTATTGCTGGGTTAAGATAGGTTAAAAACGCGTGGGTCTGCAACTAATGATTATTATCAGGGCCAATTAATCTACAATCTACTGGTGCTTTTGTTAACTGTTTGGCCTATAAATAGTTAGCCTATAATATATCACAATATCACAAAAAAGTAAAAAATGTCATCAGAAATTCTCTCATTCAATCAGGTCAGTCCACAAATCTGTGATAACAAACAAACAATTATTTTACAATATTTTTCCTCAACATTATTTTTTGCCCATTATCATGTCTACACGATTGATGATATTTAAGGTGAGTGATCCGAAAGAACCAAACTAAACTAACCTGCCATGTTGGTTGATAAGATATTTGAGATTGTTCTTGATGTTTGAAAAATGACTTTTTAAACCTGAGATCGGCTCATACTTTGAGAAAACATGATTCATATAAGTCTCCATCAAATCAGAACGTCCACAGATATTCCACCAAACTTTATACACTTGATTGTAATAAGTTAATTTTACTACAGTCAGATTTAATAATATGTATTAGACGTACATGAATAGTATTATGTTATCAAATTGTTTACAGGAAACACTTGGAACACTTGTAAATGATTGAACTTGCACTCTATTATAATGATTTTAAAAGCTACACAATCAATTTTAAACTCGTTGCGCACACCACAAACCCTGTCTTATCTAAATGATTGCCTGAACCTGTTACTATTCACTACACTGTGATTACTGTGAAAGGTATTTTGAATGAAATGCTAAATAATTGCATTAAAAAAAAACAGACAGTGAAGTTTTCCTATTTCCAACAGCACTTGAATGCAGCATTCTGAATAAGTGTTTGTGATCTCAGCAGCAGCAGTAAGAGGTCTGCAAGACTGTCAAACATGCAAATGTGAGATTACAGAGACATGCATTTCAACAAAACATAGCATGCAATGAATCAAATATTATTGCAATGCATGCACAACAATTCAGCATAGAGATACAAGAGGAAATTGGGATATTTAGGCTAAAAGTTGTGTGTAATATGGATATATAGTATGAACAATGTGCAACATATTGATCATCTGACCATCAACCCCCAGCTGAATGAAATAGGCTACCGTATGTATGAGGCTATGGTTACAAACTGTGACACCTTTGTGTATTTATTACTTCTCTATGCATACATTCCTGTCTATACCTCTTTTAGTACTTCTCATTATTACATACCACATTCCTGTTTACACCTATTACTTCTCATCATGCATATACATACTGCATTCTGTTTACATTCAGTTTTCCCATCTGAAATACTGTCATCAAAAAAATATGTATATATATATACAAATTTATATTTACATTACTATTTAATATTTACTTATGTTTATATTTATTTGAACTGTATTGTTTCATGCCTTAGATTATTATTTTGCTTTTACATTTACTTGTGTGGTTTCCCCTTGTATATAAAAATATTTTATGAGCATTGTTGAAGGAACCTGTTTTCAATACCAATGACTGCTTCGCTGGAATTGACAAATGACAAATAAAGAACCTTGAACATCCTCTCATAAGGCAATCAACTATTGTGTTCATTAGCCACTAACTTCCCTCAGCTGTCAAAGAAATATCAACACATCCGCAACAATCTAACATGTGCCATATATTTATTACCCCATCCTGATTTATATACTGTGACATCATCCGTTCTGTTATGAACTAAGTGTTCTTTTTTATTTATTTTATTATTATTTATTCTTGTTTTTACGTGTTTTTATTCTTGGTTTTATTGCAAATGCATGTGGCACCCCCAATTCCGTTGTATAGGAGACTGTGCAATGACAATAAAGGCTATTCTCTATATTCTATTCAATGATCTGGAACTAAAGGACATGCCGAATTTAATTACTAGGATATAAAAATAAATATACGAGACAAGTCTTTAGAAAATCAATGCTTAAAAACACTTACATTAAACACTAAAGATTTAGCGTTCAAGAAGAACAGCTCCACTGTTGTGTTGTCTTTCAAGAAGGTGATCTTCTCAATATAAAACCTGTGAAGAGATTTTTTTTGGGTCAGCAAGGTTCACTTGAAATAGATTGTCAATGCATTTTGCCAGTGCCTCAGTATTATTCACAGACATCACTAGTTTAGCAATCACACAGCAAGACTGCAAACTGTGTACCATCACTGCCATCTGCTGGTAGGCACAAGCATTGGCAGCCATGAAGCTCTCAATACAACTTCATATAGGCCTCTATATTCAGTCTAATATATGAAACATTGAGATATTCATTCCTCAGTATAGGCTGACGTTTCTAATAAAGCACAGCAGTATTCCACATTTGGCGAGCTTTTGCAGTGAGAGCACTCACCTCACCAGGAACTTGAGTTCCAAAGGCCCCGAAGTCTTGGAGAAGTCATGATCGAGGACTTTACGATCCAGCTGGAGCCAGTTATTCTGGCCACTGATCAGGGAGAGAAGAACAAATCATGTGCTGGAGTGCTCCTATCGTCATTTTTCACTCCTCTTTTTTTTTTGGTCCTCTCTTAAAGCGTTGGATTGGTTCTAAATCAACCAATCCCTTTGATTAAAAGAAAATGTAATAAAAGTAAAACACACTTGGACATTGCACTTTTTGCCTTTAAAATGATTAGGTAATGCACTTACGTGTCATCTATGAAGCTCAACCCAAAGTATTCTTTCTCCTTCAGGGTAAAATGTGAAGCCACCAAATCTAACAGCTCTCGGGACAACAGCTTGGGCTGGAAAGTTTAGATTAAAACACAGTTTAGATCATTTGTATGCTAACCCAAAAGTCATGTGTTAGACACTGTGAAACACAATGAAAAATGACAGAAGGTGGAAAACAAGCACTAATAAACAGTGGTGGACTCAAGCTGTCTGGGGTTCAGGGGCGGAAAAAATAAAAAGGGCACCAGCTGTACGTGATGGGGCACCAGGGTGCATAAAGTTTTTTCTAGTGAGTAAAGGCAGCCTATATGGCACTGCATCAGGATTTGTCTGCTCTAAGGTTGTCAAAATTACATTTGCATATGTATAACTAAAATCATAATAACACACTTACTGGATAATTTATGCAAAAGTCTGTTTAAAAAGATATATATCTTGCTACTTGGTAGGCCACATTCTGTTTAAACCCGTTATTTGTGCACAGTTGCACACAAAGGGAGGCCCACATCTGTATATCTGGCGGTCTAGTAGCAACCTAACAACATCATAACTTACATTTATTTAACCAAAATAACAATTTTTTGGGGGGCGCTAACACTATTATAGTAAATTAAATAAGTTTGTTCCTACTCTCACCTATGGTCATGAGGGCTGGGTTATGACCGAAAGAACTAGATCGCGGGTACAAGCGGCCAAAATGGGTTTTGTCAGGAGGGTGGCTGGCGTCTCCCTTAGAGATAGGGTGAGAAGCTCAGTCATCCGTGAGGGACTCGGAGTAGAGCCGCTACTCCTTTGCGTTGAAAGGAGCCAGCTGAGGTGGTTCGGGCATCTAGTAAGGATGCCCCCTGGGCGCCTCCTTAGGGAGGTGTTCCAGGCAAGACCAGCTGGGAGGAGGCCACGGGGAAGACCCGGGACTAGGTGGAGAGATTATATCTCCACACTGGCCTGGGAACGCCTTGGGATCCCCGAGTCAGAGCTGGTTAATGTGGCCCGGGAAAGGGAAGTTTGGGGTCGCCTGCTGGAGCTGTTGCCCCCGCGACCCGACCCCGGATAAGCGGTTGAAGATGAGTGATGAGTGTTACAAAAAAAAATCATATTATGTATCTGCATCCAAGAGGGCATTTTTGTTGTGGTTTGTTCGAACATGGGGGCACGGTCGCCCCCCCTGCCCCCCCCACCAGTGCTGACAAATTAAACAGACAAGATCAATTTGACAAGAAATAAAAGCAAAGTAGGAGCTGTAGAAAATTAAAATTAAGGCTTCTTTAAAAAAAATCAACAACACACATCATTAAATCAAACACGATTTCAGTAAATCAACATCATCTTGCAGGGTATGCAGCATAATTTGTGCCCGAGGAGGCAAAGTGTCCTCTACCTGAACCAGCAGCTCCAGCTTCCTGCCATCAAGGAGGTGAACCTGACACAGTCGGCCCTCTGTCATCTAGAGGAGGAAAAGAAAACATGAGACATGACAATTCCTGCAAAAGCAACACAGTCACTGCCAAAGCACACCGTCTCCACCTCCACCTGCACCTCTCCGCTCACAGCCGGGCATGCTTCCTCTGTTTTAGCCCGGGGGATGAAATGACTGCTTCTTTTTCTGGAGTTGCCCAGTGACTCACCTCAGTGTCATTGTCTTTGTACTGAATGAATAAAAAGGAGCCCATATGGGACCCACGCTCCAAAAACATCAAAGTCATTGCCAACATCATCATCATCATCATCATCATCATCATCCAAAAGTACAACAGTGGTATTTCAGCCATAAATCAGCTCTTTATAGGTGCACCGTGAATCGTAAACAAAGACTCTGAGGTCCTCCACACATGTTATTGTCTCTCTCGCCCACATATCCTTCCTCTGCAACGACACCGGTTTAATGAAAATCCCTGAAATGTCAATATCCCACGTTTTCCTCTGCTGTTAAGAAACAAAACCGAAAGACAATGAAGTTTAATTGAATTCCCGCTGTATTGTTTAAGATGAATGGCTTTAGGTTTCATTCTGTTACCGTCAGCAGAACTGCCTTTCAGTGCAGGACAAGTTAGACAAATTAAAGTGATGAATATTAGTCAAAGTCATATTTCAGTGTGTTAAGCTGCTGCCAACATCCAGGCTCATACTGGAGTGCTGTTGGTGAAATATAAGCTCAGTAATAATTATCATGAATAATTTAGGAAATTATAGGCTATAGCATTACGGATTTATTTCCCTGTCAAAAACCCACTTTACCCATCTTTATATTGGCAGTTGTTCACTCAATGCTTTTGTAGGTCAAATAAAATTCAGTACCAAAACGCTCTAATGTTAAAGGAATAGTTCAATATGTATTCTTATTTTCTTACCGAGAGGAAGATGAGGAGATTGATATCACTCTTATGTCTGTAATATAAAGCTAATAATAATACTAATAAAGAGTTACTCATCAATATCAACTGTATTTAAAGTTTGCTAACGTCAGCTAACATTAGCCACCATAAGCTACTGGTCCTACCAGACCAAGTCAGACTGTAGCTGCAAAACTTGAGTGTGTTGACTTGAGCCTGTTTTTGTTGCATATTCAACATTTCATTTGTATTATTTCTTCTTTCAAAAGTCACAGTATAACAAGCTTGAGGTTATTTGCCACAACTTTTGTTATTTTGAGCATACTTGCCAACCTTACGACCTTAAAAAGGGGAGGATTTAAAAACCAAAGCAGGGGGTCAGGGGGTCCTCCCCCAGAAAAAATTGAGTTTCAGAGACTTTGTTTTCTGCATTCTGTTGACTTTTAACGAATGAAAATAACAAAATAATAAGTACACTGCAACAGCATTTTTTGTTAAATAAGCCTACTTTTAATTTTACTTTTAATTCTCAGGAAAGAAAACTGAATAATTTGCCCCTCTGGTGTGAACTTGTGGTAAAACTAGGCTAATTTTCATCAGTTTTCATTAATGTTTTTGGGGCTAAAGGCACCAATTTCCAGGCTTTATGATCATATTAAATTTCTACACATAGTAGCTTTATTGTGTTAAAACAATATGCGTTTTAGTGGTTCAGACTACAGAGTCACAAAAAGGGTCTTGCTCATGCTATAAAAAAGATGAAATCCTATTCCTGTCATGTCCCGCTCTCCTCTAAAGTTATGTTTTCCTTTTTTCCATTTTTCAGTTAATATTTCCTGTATTATTTTGGTATACTCACCTTTGTCTCTCGTTTCAGATTGTCTGCCTCACCCTGATTGTTTCCACCTGTACCTCATTAGCCCTGCTGTCACCTGCCCCTCGTTAGCACCCTCCTTTTTGTTCACTACCTCTCAGTGTGTTGAGTCTTTTAAGTCTTTTCTCTGGTTGCACTGGTTTGATAATTCCATCATTCTGTGAACCTTATCTTCACGTCACAGCATCAGCAGTCTTTAACTTCTGTCTGATCTCAGTGACACTCTCAGCAAAACCTAAATGATTTTGTGTAACAGTCAACTGGATGCTGTTTGCTGCCCAGGAATGTGTCCAGGACGTGTTTTATTTCTGTGACTACAGAGAAAAACATGTGGCATCCAACTGCTTGGCTTCTGTGTTGGAAAGTGAGGGTCATGTTAACGTCCAGCGTGACCGCAGGGCGGGAATACGCCTTCTGGCATGGCGTTAAACTTCACTCTACTCGGACATATTGTTCTCTGCACCACAACACAGAGCATGTCATTTCACTTTTATACTGCACAGGCTACTTTTCCACTTTGTTGTTTTTCAACGCCCTAAACCTCAGGGAGATTTACGGTTCTGCGGGTAAAACTGTACTTCTCAACAAAGGGTTTCATTTGCAGTCACGCTAACTTGCTATTGTGCTAACTTTTTGCTCTGAAGCCCCATATTTCAATACCATACCCACTGCAGCTACTGTCTGGTGTGGGCTGCACAGCGGGACTCTGTTAAGCTCCATATCTCAGCGGTCCAGAGGAGGAAAGAATCTTTGTCACTGACAAAAAAGAGGAAAAAAGAAAAAAAAAAATACTGAAGCTAACCTCAATAAAAACCACACCTTCATTTGATTTCCTTTGATACGGAAAATAAATGTAGCTTTTAATTGCGTGTGTTCCATAGTTTAATCTGTGATTAATCACTGAAATAACCCTTTCATGAATTGTTGTGGCTGTCCGTTCCCATCTATCAATGCTGCATTGTTGCAGGGCAGTGACATCAAAACATAAATGGACAAAGGCCTTTAGTTAACAGTGAAGCTCACAGTTAGCCATTGAATTTTAGATTCACCTTCAAAATCTGTGCATGCTACTCCAGATCCAAGTATTTTCTCCTTAAAGGGGACCTAATATGCTTATTTTCAGGTGCATACCTGCATTTAGGGTTTCTACAAGAACATGTTTACATTATTTAATGTTAAAAAAATGCTTTATTTTTCTCATACCGGCTGTGCTGCAGCACATCTTTTCACCCTCTGTCTGAAACGCTCTGTTTGAGCTCCTGGCCCCGCCCCCCAAAAAGCCCAGTCTGCTCTGATTGGTCAGCTGGCCCACTGTTGTGATTAGTCAGCCGAACCTAATTTTTTTCAACTAATTTTCGAACTCCGCTTCTTCTAGCCAAACTAGCTGCTAGGCAAAATGTGTTACATGGTGACATCACCACGTTACGGAAGAAAAGGCGGGACATCAATCAAGGCGTTTCAGGAGCGGTGTTTCTGCAGGGGGAGAGTAACTCCCTTTGGCATGGACTTTGGGCTTTGTAACTTTGCGGACAACTTTGCAAACAACTAGGCTATATAACACACTGAATGAAAGGGGAAAAGCACAAACGCATAATAGGTCCTCTTTAATGCTCAACCACGTTTCAAAGAATTCCTAAAAACATGAAATGAGTTCTTAAAACACTCCATATGAGGATTTATTGTACCCTTTGATGTGGATCTACTGTAGAATATTCACGATTGCATTTACAAAGTAGCGCTGGTAAAGCTGCTACTTTTCAAAGATACTTTTATCCTTCTTTTTTTTTCCAAAGGCTGTCAGAGATCGCTGCCCTCAGTGACGCTGCAGAGAGGACCTGAGCTTCAGAGTGAGGTCCCAGATGATAAAAAGAAAGGTCACGACCATGTCAGGGAGGTCATCCCCCTTAAGCTCTGTCATTATGGCCCCGATGGTGTTCGCTTCACATGACC